>VZTU01018056.1:0-17828 GCA_013400835.1 Zapornia atra
AAGGACCATTGGCATTTCTAAAAAAACCTTATCTTTATTTTAATGCAAACTTTAAAGAAAGAAAAGGAAAAACTCAAGTCTTCAAAAGAAAGTAAAGTTGCTATGTTAAGATGGCATCTTAAATGCCAGTTATTTGAGCTTTTCAATCAGTAACTGACAAAGATTTTGTTAACGGAATAAAGGAGGAAGGAAAATGAACTTCAAAGTTTATTAGAAGGATAATGGGATGTTAAAAGCGAAGTCATGATTTCCTATTGTTACAATATCACTCATTAACTGCTAAAAAATTACTTCAACAGAATCACATTGAGAGCATGAGATGCTGCAGATGTAGGAAAATTGTATTTTATATATTTTAATTTTGCATGGTTTATAAATAATGGCCTCTGGGATTAATATTTTCTTACAGTTAATGACTACCTCGCTTTAGGGGCAATCTCCTCTAGATAGTCATTAACTGTCAAGAAATGCTGACCCCACAGGTCATTCTTACTGAAGTGCTGTATAATGCATAATAGTTAATGTAAGTGCTGAGTATCACTGCAATAAATATTTAAATGAGGTGCTTAGGAACAACTTATAGGTTGTTCTAAAACAAATGCAGTGGCTGGGTGTGGAAGGTGTGCACAAAGCTCTGAACCCTTGCACACAAAGGCAACTGAGTTTAGGTGGCTTTATTCTCTGATTAAAAGGACCTGGGATTAAGGTTTAGTATGAGCAAAAATTAGGTATGCTGAACTGGAGAAGAGACCTACCATTCCTACAATTTAGCTACAGTGGGAGGAATTATCCATTGCACTGCTTTTAGAAATGCCAATGGTCCTTAGAAAGGACTTGCAGTAGATGTACCAGTGAAGCAGCAATTTATTATACTTTCTTGCAAGGGTGGGTGTTCTAGTGAAGTAGGCACACCTCTGGTCAAGGGTTTTCAGCATTTTAAATCCTGTTCCTGTCCAAAATCCCTCCCCTGTTTACCTACGAATTGAGTACTTCCAAGGTTTAGAGGCTCAACTGAGGCACCATCTTCACAACAGTACAGAACATAATACACATTACACATTGCATGTCTGGCAGGTTCCTGCTTCCCCTTGGTGAAGGAAAATAATATTTGTGAGCTTACTGAGCAAAACGCAATATCTTTTTAAGTAACTGTTGTTCATCATATCTGTGTATTGTCTAGGTGTGTGGAAGCCAAATAGGGACTCTCTACTCTCTGACTTGCCTTTATCTTACTGCCAGGCAGCTGAGCAGTGTTCCCCCTTATGTCCCATCTGTTCCATATCTTGCTTGACTATTGTCCTTTATCTTCCTTCTACCTGTAAGAATTGGCTTTAGGCCCCAGCCTCCCACAAGACCACTTAAGTCCCAGGCAAAGGATTATTCGCTTTGAAGAGGCAGCCTGAGTCCTCTACTCCCTAAGTCAGCACAGAAAAATACCATACCCAATCCACAGTTTGCAAAAGCAACATTCCCCCCAGCATTTTCCACAATCCCTCCCTTTTCTTTACACACCCCATTGCCTTTTGCATCTTTTCCAGGTCTTTTTCCATATGAGGCTTTTACCCTGGCCAATGTTGTTTCACATTCTTTTTCTTGAGATTTCTCTATCATCTCTTTCTTGTCCCTCGAGGAGGAGAAGCATGTTACTGTCATAAGGTGTGGTGGTTCTAGAGGCATCCTTCTTAGTTACTGCAGTTTCTATTAATCTCTGTATTAGATCCCTAGCATAAGGGATTATAAAACACCCTGTGGCCACTAACATCCCTGATAACCACTATGAGAAAAGTGAAAATCGATGCCATCATTCCTTTCCATTTTCCAAACCAAGTTTCCAGCCACCCAGTAAGAGAAGTATCTATTCCTGAACTCTCTGCTACTTCATCAGCCAAAGTGGTAAGGCCTTGTAAGGCTCTGGTAATCGTTCCATCAGGAGCAAGCAGTATTATTTGGTATAAAGGTGCAACAGTTGTCACCCTAACATAACATGTATTCCTCCTTTCTCTGCTAACATTGCATCTAGGACCGTCCAATTTTCCCATGTCATTTTGCTATTGGCATCCAATTGTTCTGCTATTCTTTTAACTGTATCCCCGGTGTAATTTATGAATCTTTGTAGATTCTAATAGATGGAATTGATCCAAATCTACATTTTTATTCACTGTGACCCACCTAAATGGGTGAAACGATTCAAAACCCGCAGTAATCTGATTCCTAGTCTTAAATTCATCAGGAACTCCTCAAGGGGCTCCAATCGAGCCTATATATATTCTATCACAGAAGGAAGTTCCCAATATGCTTCTATTGACCCCAATCTATTAACCTCTAGAAGTCTTATCCTCTCAGAATGCCAGGGTGAATGCAACAGCCAGCTGTACAATAACACAAGTGTTGTTGTTCCAGTTGGGCCGGGGGAGTATTCCTCAGAACTCTTCCTCTGCAATACCACTGCAAGTCAGCTCTCAGAACCTTTAAGGATGGATAGTTCCCACCTTTATCATTCGCCACATTCAATGAGGGTAGCGTGTCCTTTTGAAATTGTCATCAGCACTGCGGTCATGTGAATTATCCCACCATGTTTCTGTGATGGCAATCACTTCATAGTCTGCTTTAGTTACAAGGACTTGTAATTCCTCGTTTGTTGCCCATGTTGCGTGCATTGGTGTAGATGCACTTCAGCTAGTCTGTTGATCTTGTTACACTCCTGAGGGGGAAGCCTTGCTTCCAAAGCGACAGCTGGTTAAGTTACCTTGTCCATCAGTAGTAATTGCATCTCTACTCTGAATTAGCACACTACCCCCCTGGTTAACTAGGGTGGCTGGCCAGAGGTCATTGCCAGCACACCATCCCTCAGTAACTTGACCACCACACCCAGGCTAGGCTTTCTTCCACCTAGCCCGGCCCTGTCCCAATGCTAGTGCAACAAAAACTACAAACAAAATCTCTGCTACTAAACCAGTATTTCAGACAGTTTTTACATTACTGCTTCTTCAGTTTGATGAGCAGGAAGGATGAAGAAGAGGGCAGCCCCAGTATGTTATATAGTTCTTAAGAGAAGTATCTTTGCTTTCAAACCTTGGCATTTTTCGTGTTCCACCCGTATAAGGTAATCTAAAGAACATTTCATGGGGAGATACACCTAAGTCTTTCCTAGGTGCGGTTCAAATTCTCTGTAAGGCACTGGGCAAGCATTTATTAACTTTGATAGTTGTTTCTTTAGGGTCCGATTCATCTGCTCAACCCTACCAGAGGAGGGTGTGTGGCCAGGGAGTATAAAAGTCCCAGGATATCCCTAATCCTTCCATAGTCCCTTGAAGCACACCTTGGGTGTAACGTGACTTCCTTGGTCTGAATCCTACATTTTCAACTATTCTGTACCTGGGAATAGTTTGTTCTAGAAGGATTTTGATTATCCCTGCAGCTGTTGGCAGTAGCCATTGGGTATGCTTCTACCCATCCTGTTAGATTATCACCTAATACCAGGATATATTGCAACCTTCTTATAGGTGGTAACTCAGTAAAATCCACCCCTGGATACTTTGTAAAGGTCTTAAACTGGATTCTCTTCCTCCTTGAGGTTGTTTCTTGAGAAACTTTTCTGTTTATCTTTTTACAAACAATGCACCTTTCACAAATTTGTTTAGCTCTAGTATCAATTCCTATGCATCTACATTTCTCTTAAGATTAAAGCACATGTTGCTTGTACCCCCAACTGGTGTAAAAAACTGCCCCTATTTCCCTCATAATTTGTTTGTTTAGCATTTCTTGCCCATCTGGGAGAATGTACTTGCCTCCTCCTGTTTTGATAGCTCCCAATTCCCTCAACTCCTTTGTCTCTCCTTCGGTGAAAGTTGGAATCCTTTTTGGTTCAGACACACAAGGAGTAAGATTACACATCCTAACTAATTCAGGCCCGAAGGCAGCTTTTCTTTGGTTACCTCATCGGCCGATCTGCTTCCTCTAGCTTCCAAGGAGCTCCCTTTCTGATGCCCACTTACAGGGACTACTGCAATTTCTCTGGGTAGCAGTAAATTCTTTTAAATCTGTTTCACCAATTCCCCATGTACCAAACTCCTTTCCTTTACTGCTAATTAACCCTCTTTCATACCACATTTTTCCAAATGTTTGAGCTACCCCAAAAGCATACCATGAATCGGTATAAATCATCCCACTTCTATCCCCTCTTAACAACTAATGCTTAATTTAAAGTGTGTAATTCACATGTATGGGAAGACCAATTGTTAGGTAGTCTTCCTGATTCTTTCATTCACACTATGATTCTCTCCATCAATAATTCCATAACCGTTGTGCCTTTTGCCCTGAATGATTCTGGAGGACGTGTCAATTAATAAATGGAGATCTGCTGGCAAGGGTATGTGCCTCACATGAGGTCGCACTTTGGTATGATACTCTTATTACATCCAGGAAAGTAATTTTCCCATTTTCAGTTATTTTATCTCCCCTGCCCCAGTAAATCTTCCACAGATCTTTCACTCCATCCATCCCTTTTCTGTACCTTCCCTTCCTCCTAATTATCAGGCCATGCTTCGGACTTTCAGAAGGACCTTGTGCTACAGGATCTTCAGTGTTCATACCTGAATATTTCCTCATGTGATCTCTCAGCCATTGTAACAACACTCAGGGTGTCTTTATCTTTTTTCCTGCTTGGTTTGGTCGGTCTCAAAGGCTTTTAAGTAAAGTTCTGAGACTTAGGAGTAGCCTCCTTTACACCTTTCCTAGTATAAATTTTCTCAAATCTCTCATGTTAGCCCGATGTACTGGATCATTATTCTTCCAGTTAGGGTCCACATTAGGAAAGCTTTTGCTCGGCCGGGATGTCTCCCTGGCCTGGCGTGGGGTTTTTTTTCCCATTCCTGCATTGCTGCCAACCTAATCCTTCCTTCTTTCCTCCCTGGTAAATGAAATACTCATTATGGACATCACCTCCTGCCACGAGTGGAAAATCAGGTCTCAGGAATTTATCTAGCAGTTGTGCTAATCCCATGGGATCCTCAATTAAAGGTTTAATTTCATTTTTAAAATTCCTTCTGTACTTGTGAACAGGGAACCAACATATCCCACTTGTCCTATTCCGAGGGGAACTTCTCCTAGAGGATACAGTTCCTCAGTTACTCTCCTAGTGGGAGGATTCTTTCCTGAGGGCACGGGGTATTTCAAAATATCTCTCTTGCATTGTTCTGATTCAGAGGATCAATAGTTAAACACTGCTACTGAAATTTAGTGTAGGCTCAGCAAATGTTGAGGCCTAGACCTAAAGTCTTGCCAAAGTACGGAGGCAGTCGTGAGCTGTGCCCACAATGCATAAGGTAAGTGGAACAGTCTGCACGCAATAAAGGGACAGACTCAATAGTCATTGTGAAGTAACCTTTCCACAGCAGTAGGCATTCTTCTTGCAAAAGGGGTTTTTTCTTATTAACGTGCAAATTTAAGGTCTGACATACCCAGTCTTCCTCTGCCCCATATTTTATCTAAAAGGCAGCCGAGGATTTAATACTTCCCTTGGTGCAAGTAAAACAGCAGTCACGTTTTTCTTATTCTTATTCCTAGTTCAAGACATGTCATGTCTTTCCAATTTGTCAACAGCCGCCCCCCTCAAGGGACTGTCTGGAGGGTTGTTCCCAAGGCTTCTCTCTCTGACCCCCATTTTCTTTTTAAGCCACCTATCCTCATTTCCCATTCAGTCCCTCTGAGACTTTTTAACAACAAATCCACCTTTTGCTTTACCCTTCTCCATCCCCCCCCACGGTCCCTCATGGGAAGACAGAACTGCGGATCCAGGCTCTTCACTTACTCCGTATTTAACTGTACATCTCTTTCACACACACACACACACACACACACACACACACACACACACACAGAGCACTGTTTGCCCTCATCTTGTGCCCTGTCCCCCATCTGTTCCATATATTGCTTGACAATTGTCCTTTATTTCCCTTTACCCTGTAAGAATTGTCTTTAGGACCCCAGCATCCCACAAGACCACTCCATGCAATTCCGAGGCAAAGGATTCCAGAAGAGGCAGCCCACTCTGTAAAGTGATAGTCTTCCACTCCCCAAATCAGAAAAATACCACACCCATTCCACAATTTGCAAAAGCAACATTCCTCAGTGTTTTCCACCGTTTCCATATAAGCATCTTAGTTTGGTTCTATATCTCACAATTCTAGCTCCATTTCAGTCTGTGCAAAATGTCTTATTTAGTTATATTCTTAGGGAGATTCCTTCAGGATGAATCTTAGTTTATATATTGGAGAATACTAAAATAAAATATAGTTTAGCTGTGTGACTACTTGTAATCTTTACTCATTTTCTTTCCCATGAGAAATATTTTTAAATATTTCCCATTTCCTTTAGTATTTCTCATAGCAACTTAATGCATTCTGAATTTTGTCCTTGATAAAAGTTTACTAAACCTGAACAAAGCCATTGTATAGACAGCTTTAGTATATTTTACCATTCAAGCAACATTTTTGCTATACCAAATCTTTGGCATTTCACAGAATCACAGAATCGTAGGGATTGAAAGGGACCTCGAGAGATCATCAGGTCCACCCCCCTGCCAAAGCAGGCTCCTTAGCTCATATTGCACAGATAGGCGTGCAAGTGTTCTTGACAGTGTTCTCAGAACTTTAACTGTGAAGTTTTTGTTATACAGAAACTTCAGGAATTTACATTTCACAGGCTGACAGAAACCATTTTATTTCTTCAGTAATTGATGGAATGTCTCTATCTAGATGTTTTAGCAACTGAAGATACCATTTATTTATTATTCTGAGGAGCATTTTGAAGACAGAGATCTGTCAATATAGATCTACAAATATTCTCAGTGCATTATTCAGTTATTTTTGTAAATTGCCTACAGTCTGGTGTTTAGTATTCTAGTACAAGTGTTGGAAAAACTAGTCCAAATTCATTTCAGTGCACTGGACCACTTCACTATACCTTTTTTAATAGATCTGTTCCATTTAATTCATCCTTAATCCATGATTTATTTGATGTATATATTTGCAGGCTATTACTGGCTAGAAAAAAAATACAAGTAGTTAAAAATACTCTGCTGCATAGTGACAGGAAGATGGATTTTACTCATTCTCAGCATTCATGCACTCACGTCTTTTTATTCTCCAAGTAAATGTACTTCCTTTTGATAATCTGGATTTAAATATGTTAACAGTCCTGGGAGAAAATTAGGATGGCTAGCACTGAAACACCCATTACCACCAAAAAAACCAACAAAAATAGCTACTTATCTGAAATAATTTTAAAAAACTGGAGATTTTAAAGTTGTAGAGAAATATTGTCACAACATTAAAAGCCTTATATCTAAGAAGGATGAATGGTAATGGGAAGATGCTCTGAGCATGAGATAAAATGCAATAATGTTGAGTGTACCATGACAATAAACAAATATAAAATTAAATCATATAGGAGAAAAATGAGATCAGATTTGTAAATTAAACATAGCCAGATGATTTTACAATTCCAAGATTTTGAAAATATTGGAAAGGAGCTTTATGATGATGGTATAGTTAGTTCCTTCCTGCTGAAAAAAACCCACCAAAAATTAGAAACCTATTATCTTCAGGAATTATCTGCACTACCTGCAGAAGGAATATTGTGGTCATTGTTAATTATTACTTCTTTATGATGTTGAACAGAACATTAAAATACCATAACATGCGTAGCAAGGTTATAAGAGGTGAAAATTCCCTGAGGCTGTAAAGGTATATCTTGAGGATTAACAGGTTAGAGTTCTTAGGGAAACTATTTGGGTAAATTTTGTAGACTATGCTAAAACATATGGCACCTATATTGTTGTCTTTTCTTTCATGATAGATTTAAGGGATTACCATTTGGAGCATGCTTATGAATAGAGGGAAAGCCTGGTAAGTGTATCGTGCATCCATGTAAATACAGTGGATATCTATGGATGACTTCAAAGCAAGAATAAATTACTTTTGAAAACATGTCTAAACAAATGCAGTCAAAGCCAAATTTATTACCTACATCTACAAAGATTAAGGTCATGCAACACAATAACTTTCTGGCTAATAGTGGGTCAAGCTACAAAAATCTCAAAATCAAAATCTTTTTATAGAATAGCTAAATTATTTTATATTTCATATTGCTTCCATTTGTGCTAAAACTTCAGGGAATTTGCTATTTGCTTATTAGTTGTCTGTAAAGGCAGTATATCAAGATGTAGAATACTTCATACAGAAATCAGTTTGAGAGCAGATATGAAGTTGCTGCTTTTCTGTGCAGGAAAGGAACCTGAGGAGGAACCCTTAGGAAAAATAAAAATAATACCAGAAGAAGTCATCCTATTAAGTAAATCTGAGCCCCAGAAAATGCTACAAATATTAATGGCTGAGTTCTACTTATCAAATAGATTAGAAGATTTACTTAGAACAGAATTAAAAAACAGATGCAAAGTAAATTAGTCCTTAGCTGATAGTTCAGAATAAATTGATGTTTGCTTCATTAAGCACATACCATATTGAAACTCGGATACTAAACTGATAACACGGTTAGCATATGTTATTACAACCAAGGAAAAGCCAGATGTGAAGGAATGCATTTTTTTTACTGGTGTCTTATTTTTAACCATACTGAAGTTTGACATAAGCAGAATACGTTTAACAGTCTAACATGAATTGCAGTGCTGCTCTATTTCTCAGCAACTTGCTTACTCAATCAGAACAGATTTTTCATCAGTGTTTAATTTTCTTAATCTCAAATTTACCATCTTTCAGCCCTGTGACTATAGCACTGATGCCTTGTGCTATTCTCTGTCATTTCAATTTCAATATAGATTTTATAGTTCATTACCTGTCAATCGGTTTCAAATGGTGCAGTGTTCATTTCATCATGTTCTATAAAAGTTACATGCTTTTTTCAATGTCATACATTTACTTTAGTTTGAGCTCTATTTGTTTATCTAAGCACTCCATCTATATCTATATACAGTTTAATGTGCATTTATTTTAGAAAATGCAGCATTTTTTTAACATTGCATTTATTTGGCATGCTTATTCAAGCAAGTGAATTCTGACAACAGCACTGTGAAAGTTGATTACTTGTAAAAATAATACTTCTCAGAGTATTTCAGAGGTAGAAGGCTTAAATTTTCAGCATGTTAGTTTCCCTAAAACAAAGTCAGCAAGTTAACACAGAAGTAGTTCTGTATAAGCTGTTTCTGCTTGTGGGGCATGTCATACATAACAAGAGACTTCGTGCTTTCTTGGCCAGATAGAAGTGACTTTTGTTTAGTAGAAGATTCTCTCCATAGTATTTTCTTCTCACATGAGGCTACTAACTTGGGTCTCTACAGTCAGTATGCCATTATGTTGTAAGACCACTACAAAAAAATTGTGTAAAACAGAGACTGAAAGGTTTCTTGTGTTTCTTTTCTGACAGAAGAATACCGGAAATTGAAAGGTTTCATGTTTGTTTATTATGTCATAGGCATATGTGTACACTATCAGTAAACAAGCGTTCTTAAGTATTCGTTCCTCATACAATTTTTTTTTTATGTATTCTGTAGTGAAGCTGCATTAAGCTAGTATTTTTCTGGTTTATTATTCTAAGACTAGGTTTTTTCATCCAGTGTTTGTATAGTCCATCCCAGTCCTGGAAACTCTCACATCTATCCTAATTCTCAAAATATAGACTATGATCATCTAATGAAACACTTATTTAGCTTGAAGCATGCTAAGACTTACAGAATGCAGTGCTCTATTTTTAAACTGAGTGCTTATAATTTGTTGGACTGTGCCTATAATCCATTATCTCCACTTTAAAAAAATGCTCTCAGGCTGCTAATGCTCTCAGATTTGTTTTCTTCTTTGTAGGAAGAGGAAAAAACATTTCTGCCTTTTTTTTTCCTTTCTTCTGATGAACAGAAAAGTTAAATAAAGGTTGCCACTTTAGTACGTAGTGCCATGAGTTGGGAAGGGCTCCATAGTGAAGCAATGGGTTATTGTACACTATGGTTCAAGAGGTTAGTATTCATTCCTGTGGACTGAAGAGCTGTAGTGGTTGTAACACATTGAGATTTATTTTAGTGGTGCATCTCAAGTTTATTTTCATTTAGAAGGAATAGAGCTTGTGCATTCCAAGATCATTTCCGGTGAGAAGTGCATTGTGTTAAGTGGAAACAGAAATTTTTACTGAAAGCATGCTGCTGATCTGAAATGTGTAGTCACTGAAACTATCCTACTCTGCAGAAAGAAAAATGGATTTACTATTGACGTTTCCTGTTCTGTCATGCAGTGAAAGATGACATTTACTCCTGATTAACAATATCATCATGCAAGAGGGAAATAAGTTTGTTTCAATTCACAGTAAGGAATAAAAGCACAAATAAAAATTCAGAAACTAAGTTTGCATTGTAATCTGGAAGGCTACTAGCTGAAAGTTTGAGTCAACCTAAAATGAATGCCTAGACGATATAAATAATATATCAATTTAACTCAAGAAATTTTGAGAAACCTGTTTTGGTGAATTCCCTGTCCAAAAATAAAAGATTACGTACTATGTTACAAAAAATATATTTTTTGACACTGTGGCTCTTTAAAGAGGACATTTTAACTTTTATAACTTAAACTGTACATAGTACTACCATATTATTATTGGGAATTTTAAGATAAGTAGAGTACCATCACAATGGTCTTTTGGAAAAGATTTGGAACAATAGTTTTCTATACTAACACAAACACTCATATTTTAGAATAGTTGTGGAAAAAGAAAAATAAGGGAAAATTGCTAAATATTTTTGAGTAATGTAAAAAAATTTAGAGAATTATATGAAGAAAAAGGTGAATTGTTCCCTTTCTCCTTAGTTACTGCTATGCAACATTCTAGACCTTCAGTGTGAAAGTGTACTACAAATATATTGACCTTTTCTGAATGAAAATGTCTTTTATCACTCTAGATTCTGGCTCAGCAATTACAGTGCCTTTGCAAAAAAACATCTTGGAGACAAGGCTGATGACAATATTTTGAAGTATGCAGAAGAACTATGCATTATTGTTGCCTCCCTTAGAGTCACTATTGAAGTCATCTCAACCTCTTTTCCGGTACAGACTGTGAAATTCACATTAAACTTCAAATGTATAATTTCTGGCCAATGAGTTTTGGATATTATCACCAAGGAATTATTTTTTTTTACAGATAACACTTCTCAGTCACCCTGGCCTGGTCTTTTTCATGAAAACTATGAAATTTATTTTGTCTCAGAGTATGCTGCTGGATAAGCTTTGACTTAAAGCGTATCAGTTCTCTAGGAAGGAACAGTCTTGTAAAATAGTAGAAGAAATTCTAGTAGATAAATCTATGAAACTGAATAGTTGCATTTGCATATTGGTATTCTCCTAAGTCATGTTTTCCAGCCTCAGCATTTTTCTCCAGTTCTTAGCTATGTCTCAAATCTAAAGATACGTGGCCTGTAATTTTCTTCTGCCACAGCCAATTTAGCAGCCACTATGGCTTTGTGTCCTCAGGTAAAAGATTTTAAGTATCTAATAGGCTTTTTTCCTACAGCTGAACACCTGCTTTCCAGTAGAATATCAATAGGCTCTTTCAGTTCAAAAGTTCAGGCTCTAAGAACCTTAAATGATATGATCTTCCTCATTTATCTATCAAAAGCCTTTTGAGTAGCTATCATTTCTACAGGGAGACTTAGCTGAGATGCAGGGTTGTATGTCTGATTCCTCTCATGTCATTTCCATAAGGAAAACCCAACCCTTAGCAGTCTTTCCAAGGTTTTACTGGGGGAGTTGTGACTGCCTTGTCTCTCCTAAATGCCATAAGAGGCATTTAGGAAACCTCATGAGGTTTCTCCAGTAAATGCAACTCTCTACACTGTTAGAATATTAACACTTATTGTCCTTTTACACCAACAGAAGAGCCTGCAAGAGGCCTCTCCATACACCTTTGTGTCAAGATTGAAAGACCTTGGGGGTGTCAGTGTCGTGTTATCAAACTGCACGGCAGAGAAGCTACATTCCATACAAGGGCTCGTTTGACCATTTTAAGTAGCGACAGTGTCTTCTCTGTGGAACATTTCACACCTGACATTTGCAGAGAGACCACCTGGAGCTCTGTTCACACTTTTACTAAGCATTATGTACTTGCTGAAGCATCCAGTGATCATGCTGCCTTTGGGAGTTATCCTTCAATCTTTGTTTAATTAAGAACTCTAAGGGTCCTCCTCCTCCAGGTAATTGTTAGTTGCTCCTCTTCAGTCACCCACAGTGTGAGAGAACATACAGACAATTACTTCAAAGACATTTACAATACTCCCTTCTATCCCTCTCTCTCTCAGTTTTACCGAATGTGCTGTATTCTTTAAGAGGAGCCAAAGGAAGGGACAAGATATGCCCTTTCTTAATGGCTAACATTAAAGGAGGGGAGCATTAGGGAGCACTGACTGATAGTTACTGTTAATATAGAAGTATGCTAATACTAGCTGGTGTATATTAACACTGCAACTGTCACACAAAAAAAATCTCTAAGAAGAAAAGTTAGTGTGTATCTAAGCATTCTAGTCTTTCTACCGCACTGAGCTTTTTAAATTCCTGGACAAATATTGAGGTGGATTCCTGTTGACACTTTCCCTAAACAATTCTTTAAGCAAATTTTTGCTTTTATGAATGCTGGTGAAAAACAGGATCATTCTTATAAATTTACAAATAATCAGACCTACACAGAATCACAGAATGTTAGGAGTTGAAAGGGACCCTTGAAAGATCATCAAGTCCACCTGCCTGCCAGAGCAGGATCACTTAGACTAAATCACACAGGAACGCATCCAGGCGGCTTTTGAATGTCTCCAGGAGACACAACTCTGGGCAGCCTGATTCAGTGCTCCATCACCCTCACAGTTTCTCCTTATATTCTCATAGAACTTCTTATGCTCCAGCTGGCACCCGTTGCCCCATGTCCTATTGTTGGCCATTGTTCAGAACAGCCTGGCTCCATCCTCCTGACTCTCACCCTTCACATATCTATAAATATTAATAAGGTCAGCCCTCAGTCTCCTCCAAGCTCAAGACACCCAAGCTCCCTTGGCCTTTCATCATAAGGAAGGTGTTGTTCTACTCCCTTAATCATCTTGGTGGCCCCTGCGCTGGACTAGTTTCAAGGAGTTCTATGTCCTTGAAACTGAGGGGCCCTGAAGTGGATACAATATTCCAGGTGCAGCCTCACCAGGGACAAGTAGAGGGGGAGAGGACCTCTCTTGACCTACTAATACCCCCCAGGATGCCATTGGCCTTCTTAGCCATGAAGGCACATTGCTGGCTCATTCATGGTCATCCTGCTGTCCCTCTCACCTATGCTGCTCTCCAACAGGCCAATGCAAGACCCTACACTTGGCTCTTGTTGAATCTCATCAAGCTTCTTCCCTCCCAACTCTTCAGCCTGTCTGAGTCTCGCTGAATGGCAGCAGCAGTGTTGTGTCAGCCACCCCTCCCAGTTTTGTGTTATCAGCAAACCTGCTGACTGTACACTTCACTCCCTCATCCAGGTCATCAATAAATATATTGAATAGTACAGATCTCAGTACCAACCTCTGAGGGACTCCACTAGATACAGGCCTCCAGCTAGACTCTGTCCCATTCATCAAAACTCGCTGGCTTCTTCCCTTCAACCAGCTCTCAATCCACCTCACTACTCAACCTTCCAGACCACACACACTTCTTTAAGTTTAGCCATGAGGATGCTGTGGGAGACAGTGTCAAATGTTTTACTGAGGTCAAGGCAGACCACATCTACTGCCCTACCATCATCTATCCACCTGGTTATACCCTTATAAAAGGCTATTTGTTAGTCAAACAAGACTTCCTTTTGGTAAAACCATGTTGACTGTTGAAACCATGTTGACTGCTTTATACACTTATACTTTTTATACATTTGCTTCAAATGTATCTCACCAGTACTTTTTTTTCTCATTCATGTAGTAGGAATTTTTTTAAGTGGCCAACACAACAGCTCAACTACAGGAAAACATTCTTGCTAAGATAAGTGATATACCTTGGAATTTATGGGATCAGGTAAATGCTATCTAAAGTACGATCAAAAAGTGACTGACAGAAAAAAAGGAAAAACTCTCTAGATATTTTAGAACTGCCGCACTTTTGAAATCAACATCTATTTGATAATATTTTTTTTAGTAATATAGTACAATGAGTTGAAAGGAAATGTCTGGAACAGAGCTTAGTGCCCACAAGTCAATTATGTCAAACAATCATAAGTCTGCTTTCATAGGGTAAATAAATTCATTTTAGCTATGTTTTTTCCTCTGCTGTTGAGTGAAGGGTGCCTCTACAGCATCTTCTCTTTTTGAAGTATAAATTTTCTCACTTCTGGTCAACATTATTCAGTCAAATTCATTTGTTATTGTGACAACTCTGTCCTTGAACTGGAATAACAATTCTCCCTCCCTGGTATTAAAGCTCTTGAGTATTTGTTGAGAGCAATCATATGTTCTGTCAGTCTTAATTTTGGTTGGCTAAAAAAGTTAAATATTTTAAGCCTTTATTGTAGGATCTGTTTTCAGCTTCTTTAATAGTTTAAAATTAACAGACTGCCTGACCTCCCAATTTAAGTTCACTAAATTCTTTGACCTATTTCTATATATGCATTGTCATTAACTTTTACACATTTCCACTTATATTCCACTATGCTCAGGATAAAATCTGAAGAATTCAATTAATATTCCTTTGTGTCTGGATTAGTTTAAATGCAACCTTATTCTCACTGCTAAACTCCTGTACATTGGTTGTCTCTTTTATTAGTTTAGTTATAGAATCCTTTCCCATTAATTTCCTTTACATTTTTGCCTTTTAAAAATCTAAATCAGCACATTTTTTGTAAAGTGCTCAGAATGTCAAGCACAGTGAGGATCCCAATGTGAGGTGTAGGTGGCACATAGCTCTGCAAGTCTAAAACACATTTTTATATTAAAAACTGTATAGCTATGGCATCTTAAAGCTACAGAGTTCCTGGTTATGAACCAGTATTATTTGGAAACAGCAGTCTTGCCTATGCTAAGTAGATTATATCAACCTCCAAGTTTATATATTTCCCCCTTTCTTGCCTAAAGGGGCCAATGCAGAAAGTAGTCTTTGAGAGTGCACAAAACAAGCAGCAGCTTCTGCTTTCCACCAAAACTTTGGTCAAAGATGACCATCTGTTACCCTTCACTTTGTGAAGCAGAATCACGTTTGGAGGAACTCTGCATCAATCTTGTTTCCAGACCCTGCTTTAAGGCTTGTATTTAAAGCATGTCACATGACTGTTCCAAGCAACTTCATTTTAACTTAGTGGACAGCTAGAATCATAGGCACTGCTGCCTCTGGTCTGGAGCCCCATCTTTTCCGCTAAGTTGTCGGTGTACACAATGCATAGAATTTTTTGTTTGTGTGTGTGTGTGTACACTGAGGAAATTTATTACATGTAACGAGATTTTTATAACGGATGTTGGTGCACTGGGATTTCATTATCATTCCATCCAAATTCAAAAGAACTAAACCTGGTACTATATCTTGTTGATTAGCTGTACAGAGAAATCCTAGTGTGAACTGGAGAATATCAGGGTGTATTGTCTCAACAGAAGTATTTGGATTTTTTTGTTCCAAAGCAAGCCAGAATAAATAATGAATATGCAGTATAGATGATAGCAGAGAAAGATACCCATAAAACGCTAAGAAAATTATTTTGTTAATATAGGCATAACCACTGACAGTCCTGACCACTTCTGTGAAGAGTATCTTGAAATTTTATATGTAAACTGGAATACTTACACATGACAATCATGCTGTATATTTAGTAATATTAAAATCTAACTTTATCTGTATCTTAACATGGGCACCTATGGCAGATCTCTACATTAAAGCAATAAAATCTCTTATATACTCTTTCCTCTGAATAATTATAGCCAAGGCTAACTACACTACACATCAGGTTTATCTTTATGTATTCTTAGCATTTTTAAAAATACTTGTAAACTTATTTTAGCTTTGATTTTTTTGAATGGCTTAAACCCCAATGTAACACTCCAGTTATGAAGTTTCTCTATTTTATAGGCTCTGTTCTCATGTATTGTAATAAATTACCTAGTTTCTTCATTTTTAAATTCCATCAACTTGTATTTATTTCAGATCTCATCTAATGTTTTTGCTGAATTAGCTGTGCTGTGTGTTGTTTTTCACATTAATATTGAACCCTACTGTAACTTATTTGCATACATACCTGCAGATGCTCCTGTATCCTCATTTACCTGATTTCTACATCCCCTAGTGTTCGTTTTCCTGTTTTAAAGGTTTTTTAAGTCTTTCCATGCTTGATCCCAAAAGACCACCTCCAAAAATAGTTGAAATCTATAAAACATGAACAAATTTCTTCCAATAGATGCTGCCAGTAGCCAAATATCTTGTGCCAGACGATTCAAGGAGGGCAATACCAAATGTATCAGATCCATCTTATGTGTATGCTTCCTTTGGACAGACAGAACTCCTTTCTGCTTACTGAACTATATTATATACCCAGGAAAATTTCTGTGGGATAAGGAAGCACAGCTGATGCGCAGAGACAACAAATCTTTATTGCTAGGAATAATCGAGAAAATGTTTAAGAAACCCAATTAAACAAACAAACAAGGAGATACTATTAGTTCTCTTACAGGGATATGATCACTTAGGCATCAGTTAGTTATCTACTTGCAGTTGGCTATAAATAAGCAGAGAGGTAAAATTGCTATACCCTGACCTTCTACCTCTTTCTCTAGCATTGTGCTCACATCAATGTAAAGGGTTATTTCCCCCTTACTTATTGGTTTACCTGAATTAAATTTTGTACATTTGCGGACATGGTCTGCTTTTATTCTTTCCTTAATTATTCACAATGCTTTTTTTTTTATTATACATTGTTATTTTCCATGCAAGATATATTTTTCTTTGCTTTCTGTTAATCACTGAAACAAGTTTTACCTAGCTTATAAAGGCTGCTTTTCTGCAGTGACCGCTAACTTCTGTTTATAGCCCTAGGACTTCTGATATGATGCAGTGTTCGTACTTTCAAGGACACTATTATTGTCCTGTACTTTTATATTTCTTTTTCTTTTTTTCTCCCTAGGATCATAGGTACCTCACTCTGCACAGAACAATTATCTGTAGTTACAATCTACTACTAGTTGTGAAAATATGTGGACTCTATTGTAATAGCACATGTTCAAGCACATAATATTAGAAAGCTAAGGAAATGTTAATTCAATTTAAGATAGCTGCCGCTTAGTTAAAAATCTGTGGTTGTCTGGAAATTCTGACAGTCTAAGAATTCCAGGGGCCTTGCACTGGTGAGCCAATATAAAGTTTCTCTGCCTGTTTCTAGAGGCAATACAGCACTATGCGATATATAAATTGGACAATATCCTCATTCCAATCTTTATTCTCATGTTATTGATGTTATTTTACTTCTTACAAGGTTTTCTTTTCTACATTATTTTCTTGCTGAACATTGATATAGCATCCTTTTATTTTCAGGGATTTTGATGATTAGCTCTTTTCCTCTGCTGGCAAAGCCTCCAATTTTTTTCCTCTTCGTATTTAATCATAATATATTTAATTACAAATGAACTGAGTAGTAATTGGAGACATTGCTTTAAAAAATTACAATAACGCATTTCTTTACCCTGCATTGTTTTATTGTTGGTTTTGCTTGATGTTATTTGTTGGGGGGGGTGGGGGGGGAAGGGGTGTTAATATATTCCTGTCAGGAAAGTACAAATCTACATTATTAATCAT
>VZTU01018056.1:18519-39013 GCA_013400835.1 Zapornia atra
TTTGAAGGGTAAGGTGGGAGAAGGGGGGAACCGGGGCGGGGTGGGGGGGGGAGAGGAGAGAAATAAAAAAAACCCATTGAAAAAAGCCGGCGTTTAATGGAGAAAGGGAAAGGGAATTAGGATTTGGATTTTGCTGCTGAAGACTTACAGAGAAGTTTTATTGTTCAGGCTCTGAATTAGTCCCTGATCATAAACCCTAGGTCGTATAACACTGTTGTATATGAGAGTGCCTTTTGATGCTATTTGCCCATGGACATTTTTATGGTACTAGCTAACTTACTATCTGAACGTTAAACAGGAAGCAATGTGAAATAGAGTTCTGTCTGTGCTTGTTTTACATTTTAAAACTTGGGCAATCAAAAAATAATAAAGGTACCTCTCATCTTTAATTCTTAAGTTGCCCTCACTAAAAAGGAACTGTTATTTGCCCAGTGTGACCCCCTGCTCTGAGCTCCCTGACCCCCTGAAACATCAGATGAGGGCAATGTTTATCACAGCCACTCATCATCTTCCCAGGTAATTCATCTGGGAATGTGGGATGACTGTGATGGCGTGATGTGGCACAGTGGGTTTTTCTAGAATTGCATGGTTAACCATCATTCCTACTGATTTCTGTATCAATGAGTGTGCCAGGAAGTAGGAGGGAATAATGATTTTTTTAAATATAAAAACTCAGATCTGCTGTTTAAGACAGACCAAAACTAATAAGATTTGGATCCAAATCTCTATTTTCTGCTGTGCCGTTTCAGGATGGATCTCTGGTCTATTCTTTTTATCCTTTACAGTATAACAAGGCAACAGCTAGGTGTCAGACTTCGTATCTGGTGCCTTCTGAATCCCCTTTCTCTCTGCTACCTCTTAAGGCACTTCACTGGTCACCCCCACCCCCTGTGTTTTTAGCAGTTCCCCAGCCTCTCTTTGCCTATGATATCTTTTGGCTGTCCCATTTTTCTACATACACTTTGGAAGACCAAACCCTGAAAAGTTTAGACATTTGCAGGGAAAGTAAAGTTTCATCTTTGCTGAAGCTTCTGACTAAAATTACAGCTGCTAGGCAAGAAAAAGCAACACCTATCTCAGTACGCTGCACAACCACCCCTTTTTAGAGAAATACAGTATAACAAATGTAGAACCAAAAAACCCAAAACTGTTTATTATCTTTAAAGTGAACTTTTTTGAAGCAGTCTAATTCTACTACATCCAGTAATATAGATGATTTAAAATTTGGCAAGGAGAAGGTAAACTAGGGTCACAGTCCACTCCAGTAGTCCCTCTTACTTATCTTTTCACAGCTTCTCTCTAGTACAGACTCTAAAGCATAATCAACTAAAAATACTGTGTGATCTTTCAGATTCACACATCAGCAAAAATCAGAAGTTTTAATCAGAACATCTTTTCCTCACCTGAAGTTCCTTGCTATTCTGTACTGAACTGAGAAAAAAGGGAAGACATGCTCTTTTTTTATCCTTAAGAGGGCAATGTTATCAGCATGCTCTCCTCCTTAAGCAAGGTGCAAAAAATCCTAGAAATGGCTGGAATTTGAAGTTTTTATTCCTAGGGTAGGTTGAAGAGAGAAGCTATTGTACATTGCTGGATTTGTTTTCATCAGAACCTCTTCATGTGTACCTTGTAATAGTACCTTCTGCAGGTTTCTGATGGTAAGCACTGTCTGGATGATCTGGGTATCAGTAACTATAGTTGCACTGCAGATTTTTCTTTAACATGTCTGCACTGAACCTAAATAAAAAAGTGTTTTGGACTGTTTATATATTTATCTCAACCTGAAACCAAGTATAAGTCATCATTTTCAAGATTAGTGTAGCTTAAACTCCGGCTAAACAAGGTAAACCCAGCTACACGTTAACCTGAACAAGACGTGGACCAAACATGTAGAGGCTACATCATAATTTCAAATATTTACAAATAAAATATTTTTATGCAGTCATGAGTAATAAACTTGATGTGGTGGAAGGAGTTTTGCTCCTCTCTTGTGGATCCACTGGGCTATTTCAGTTCCTTTTATAAGCTTTTTGAAATACAGTTCTCTTGTTATTAGCATTATTTCGCAAACAACAAATTTGCAAATCAATCTTCATTAATTTGCATTTGTGTTTACATTCAAGTTATACAATACGCATGTGTTATTTTAAATGTTCTGGATATCTAACCTTTGCTTTCTTTATGATTGTAAGACCAGCTTTATATAGCTCAAAAAATTACAACTTTTTATGATCAGTAAAACCCATTAGAGATCAGGCTGATAGCCGCACAGCCTCTGTATTGTTCTCTTCTTTCTTTTCAAGAACTCTGTTAACATACTGTGCTTGTACCTTTGAGAACCTTATTACAGTCTCCCATTTTCCTTTAACAGTTTGTAAGTGTTTTGTTTGGTTTGTTTTTTGGTTTGGGTTTTTTTCCTGATAAAACAAATTGAACGGGCTACTGTAAGGATCTACTAGTTATGATAACATCACTAGTATGGTATCAAACTTGCTCTGCTACAGGCTTTTATCCATTGGACTAGACTATGGCTCTTGCAGCGCTGCTTGGCTTGTTGAAGGAAAAGGTATGGTATATGATACACTAAGCTTATTTTTTAATTTCTTTAGGGAATTAAAAGAAGTCCCTAGCTCCAGAATCAATCTTTTTCTTCCTGCCTGGGTTTAAGCACAGCCAGCAACTCGGAGCTGCTCACTCACTCCCCCCATGGTGGGATGGGGGAGGAAATCAGAAGAACTGAGAAAACTGGTGGTTTGAGATAAAGGTAAAGCAAGAAGTTTACTCATTGCTTCCTAAGGGCAGGCAGGTGCTCAGCTGCCTCCGGGAAAGCAGGGCTGCATCATGCATAACCATTACTTGGGAAAACAAGCACCATCACACTGAACATCTTCCCTTTTCTTTCTTCTTCCACAGTTTTCTATGCTGAACATGATATACTATGGTGTGGAATACCCCTTTGGTCAGTTTGGGCCAGCTGTCCTGACTGTGTCCTCTCCCCACTTCTTGTGTACCTCCAGCCTACTCATTGATGGGGTGGGGCGAGAAGCAGAAAAGACCTGAATGCTGTCTGAGCACTGCTCAGCAATAATATCTCTACATTATCAACACTTTTTTCAACACAAAGCCAAAGCACAGCCCCATACTAGCTACTAAGAGGAAAGGTATTTTATCTCAGCCAAAACCAGAACACACACAAAAAGCATTTTTATTTCCTCCCTACCAAGTATCTGTCTTGTCCCCAAGTTCATCTCTTTATATAAGTGAACACAAAGAGTGCTTATTATATTATGAACCAGGACACTACCTACAGCGAACACTCAGGTTTTTTGTATATGACAAAAAGAAGTCTGAAGACTTCTTTATTTTCTGCCATCAAATTATTGCAGATGGATCCCTTCCTCCAGCAAATTTTCAATTTAATTTCAGGTATTGCCTAATGCACCAGTTTTTTTTTTAAGAAAGAAATGTTTTTCTTTCAGCCCCGAAGATTTTTTCAACATTAGCATTTTAGTTTGAATCAGGACAGTTTTATAGCAGTTCTCCCCATTGCCACTATATATTGCCCTTTCTTTATTCACAGAGTGGTTTCAAAAAGTATAAAAAAGTTTTTTAGATTACATTAAATTGGAAGTTACGTTTCAGAAGCACATGCTCCTTCTGCTAATGTATTTTCAGTCATGAACCAGAAGGAAGTCCTGCAGAAGTGTATATACTGTGGACTGCAATTCCTCAGCACCAATTTGCTCCACAAGGCTACTGCCATTGGGCAGTGATGGCTGCTACTGGAGGCACAGCCTGAGGTGTTCCTCTACAGAAACAAGTGTTGCATAAGTAAGAGTTGCAAGAGTTCTGGAAAGATAAGTTATGATTTCTCTTGCACTGAATTGCAGACTTCTTACTTACTGGTTTCTCCCAGTCTCAGCCTTCAGTCCAGGACCTTATCACAGCCAACCTTGCTTAATTACTGTCAGGGAACAGGTCATCACCAGATCCACAAGAAGCCAGCAGTCAGAAGGAGTCAACATACTCAACATCTCAGCTTTTTCATGTAAAACATAACATGCTAAAAATAGCTACAGTAAATACTTAAGAGATACTGTCTCTTATACACTATTTGTTGGAAATGGAACTGTGAAATTTATGAGTTGCTAGGTTGAATTATTGGAAATTTTATTGAAAGTGACTTAAAAGTCCTAGTCTCACCTAGGCATTTTGGATGAGCTGGATATTTTGAGTCTATTGTCAACATGACATGCTAGTGTATATTATGTATGTTTATACACCCATACAAAAATTTCAAATTACACATATAGATCTATATATAAATTAAAAGCACTGAAAATTTGTGAATATATATACTTTCAATTTAATGAACAACTAATAAACTATGTAATAATTTATATGAAAACCATAAAAATTGTTTCAAAAATATTGTGAACTTTTGTGTTTAACATAGGCATTCTTTTCCACTATTCCTATGCATGGCAAAATGCATGTGGAATGCCAGTGCCATAATTTAACGCATTTCATACCTAGTAGTGTCTATCCATGTATTCCTTACAATATACCAACATTTAGAGAATATAACCCATTACTTGAAAATGAAATTTGCAGTATTGCCGCCATTACCTCCCTAAGTACTGTAACAAAGCATATTTGGACTTTTCTCACAATGTTCTTGCACTGTGGGCAATTCAGATTTGGGCATTGCCATCTTATAACAGATGGCTGAACAATGATTCAGGATGGTAATTAGTCTTTTGCATTTTCCAGCTAACCTTAGGTAGACACATTCCTCTGAGAGATGACTACACTATGTGCTTTTAAAGACTAGCAGATATTCTCTAAAAGACTTTTGTAATGAACCCTTTAAAAACAATAAAATCGTGATTAACTCTGGTATAGTAAACACATGATACCAGAAAGATAGTAATTAACAGCACTGTGGCATTTTAAAGCAGTGATTTACATGTTTTAGCATTCTCTTACTGTGAGGGCTCTTCAAATAGAAGTAGGAAATGCTTGCAGAAATCCAGGGAAACCTGCTAATATGATTGAACTGTGGAATTTGCTTTGACAGTTGGTCACTTATCAAGAGGTGAAGTAGAAGGCAGAAAATGTGGTAAAAGACCTAGTCATAAATAAAACATAAACAGAGGGGAAAAAGG
Organism: Zapornia atra; assembly: GCA_013400835.1. Taxonomy (NCBI): domain Eukaryota; kingdom Metazoa; phylum Chordata; class Aves; order Gruiformes; family Rallidae; genus Zapornia; species Zapornia atra. The sequence goes on from VZTU01018056.1 coordinate 23,688, forward strand.
AAAGAAAGGCTCAGAAATCTATCTTAGTAAGAGCCATGTCTAAATCCATGTGCGAATGTACATTTCTTTTTATGAAAAGGAATGTAATGAAACAAAACCCCCCAGTATTTCATTTAAATGAGACATTAGTCCAAAAATCTGATTTGCATCTGTATCTCATCAAATAAACAATTTTGGATTCATGTCAGAAGTAATTAAATGTCGAAGCACAGTGAAGCATCAAGGCATCTTGACTTAAGACACCTTATTTCTGAGACAATATATGTTCCTATTCACACAGAATTGAGGCTGAAAAAGCTTTAGGGAAAAAATTATTCCACTTCTGGAATCCGTATGTTGTTTAGCCACATCAAGTTATGGCATTGATTTAACCTCTGCCATATAGCTAATTTGTATGATGAAGTGACAAAACTCTATGCACAAACTTCACATTATCAAGACAAAATTAATCCCCATTTTCCCTAACTGGTTCATAATATTCTATGTTTCAAGTTTTCTGTGACTTTGTGCAGCAAAAAGAAAGGTTATAAATTTTTATTCATGCGTTTAATTGTCGTTCAGGATGACTCTTACACCTTGATGACCATGAGGTCCATCCCTGGGCAGAACCTTTTAATTCTCAGTAAGATTATCCTGAGTCTTACATCTCATTTACTAAATGTAGACAATACATTCTAACATGAAACCTGGAATTTTAACACAGCAGAAATTAACATATGTATCAAAAGGTATGGCACACAATGGAAAAGGAGATATATTAGATATATGCTACATATAAATATTTATCTCTACACTAGCCCTGAATGGGGATTTTTCTGGTTATGCTGAAAATCGCAGACATGTGGCAATTTGGGCTGAGCATAACAAGCAAGACCTGGGAGAAAAATACAATGCACCTAACAAGGTAATGAAATTTTTTTTAACTGTTTTCCAATGCATACCATTTAAACATTTTCATTGTTATTATCTTGATAATGAATAACCCCTGATGTTGCTTTGTAGGATATCTGTTCTCTTAAACTTTTGTTGTGACAAACATGCACAGATACCTACTGGAAGATTCTTTTTTGACCCCAAAGAACGATGAAGAATTAGGGATCCACTATTTATACTTATTTGATTCCATTTACATAATAGAAAAACACAAATGTATTTGAGCAAACTTAGTCAAATTAAATGAAAAAGTGCTATTTCAGAATTCTTCTATTCTTCTTATAGCTCAGTTAATACAGCCTAGTTATATTTGAAGTTTTTAATAGTCCAAAATCATCCTTAGCTATGCTTTACTGCAAACTGCAAGAAAAGGGTTGAGGAAGGGACCCTATGAAACATTACCACTATCTTGAGGCAGCTGCAAACAACAGACAATAACAAGCAGAAGTCCTTGTCTTTGTTAGGACTCATAATAAGAGGTATTATCAGTGTTTCTGTGACTAGCTTTCTGTATAATGGTATTGCTACCTCAAATACCTGTAGCACATGACTATAAATAATGGCAGGCCATCAAAGAAGCACAATGAAGTAGCTTGACCAAGGTGTAATGTCTTGGGGATGGTTTTTGCTATTTGAGTTTATTTTGAAGGATAAGGNCTCCTGAAGACTTACAGAGAAGTTTTATTGTTCAGGCTCTAAATTAGTCCCTGATCATAAACCTTCGGTCGTATAACACTGTTGTATATGAGAGTGCCTTTTGATGCTATTTGTTTGCCCATGGACATTTTTATGGTACTAGCTAACTTACTATCTGAACGTTAAACAGGAAGCAATGTGAAATAGAGTTCTGTCTGTGCTTGTTTTACATTTTAAAACTTGGGCAATCAAAAAATAATAAAGGTACCTCTCATCTTTAATTCTTAAGTTGCCCTCACTAAAAAGGAACTGTTATTTGCCCAGTGTGACCCCCTGCTCTGAGCTCCCTGACCCTCTGAAACATCAGATGAGGGCAATGTTTATCACAGCCACTCATCATCTTCCCAGGTAATTCATCTGGGAATGTGGGACGACTGTGATGGCATGATGTGGCACAGTGGGTTTCCAGAATTGCATGGTTAACCATCATTCCTACTGATTTCTGTATCAATGAGTGTGCCAGGAAGTAGGAGGGAATAATGTGGTCTTTTAGTGCAAATATATTTGTCTGGTTTTAGACACAATATGAAGGAAAAAGTCCAGAATATTTTAAGTCTCACTCTTGCTATATGTTTTGTCTCCCTTTTTCATCATCTGTTTTTCTAATGTCTTACCCAAATTTTATTTAATTTTTCCCCTCTTTTGTTATCACTGGTAACATACATCCCAAATTGAAAGCACTAGGATATCTTGGAACTCATAAAGCCAGGTTTTCTAAAAATAAGCTAAAGGAGTTAATTGTTTTAAATATAAAAACTCAAGATATGCCAGCTTAGACAGACCAAAATTCCTGATAAACTCAGACAAGAATAGGAGATTCCCTGTGTAAAGGTCAATAGTAATACTCATGTCTTGAGTAACCTTGATCTTCCTGTTACAGCTAAATCAGAAATGCTCTTCTTTTTCTGGAATTCGTCATACCAGTTAAAGTTTCTTAAAAATGAATGTTGGGAACCTGGTCAAAAATGCATGTGAGGTGAACTCACACTTGGGTTAAGCATACTGGTCAAATATTATTTTTCAAAGAAAGTGAGCATGGGGAGAACTAGTTCTGAGGTTAAAGAGGCTGAGCTAGAGGGAATGTATAAATTGGGAGACTGATCAAAGTGTCTGGGAGACAGAGCAAAGTGTGATACGAATCTTTGCTTTATCCTTTAAGCACTGCAGGGAGTCAGATAATTGACAATTTCATGGATGGCTTCTAGTCTTTGTAATTCTAGCAATTTAATGTCATGTTTATTATTTGCTTATTAAATATAAATATTGTGGCTTGTGGCTACTACAAGCAGTAAAATACTTATTTCCTGGCGTGCTTGGACATATTCTGAGGTTATTTCAGCATGAACCTTATTATATACATTGCTCACCAAAGGAGATAATTTTTTAAAGATAAGGGTCAGAGGTAGTAGGCTAATAGGAATGCATCTGTGTGAAAGGAAGGTTATTTCTCTGCAAGAACTGCTTTCAGTTTTGTTCTTATCCAGTCTCTCTGTATTTCACAGTATTTATTAAATTTCAAGACATATCTGGCAAACATATTAAGCCAACATATCATTCTGTACAGAGGTCAGATTCTCAAACCCAGATATTAAAAATTAAGGTTATAAGTCCATATTTAAGCATCACCTTTGCAATCGTCTTATTTTCAAAGCTGCTGAATTTGCACGTCTGTTTTAAAACAGAGCACCAACTGCTCATCTGAGTAATTCAGAGGTCAATTTATTTTGTGCTTCTGTATGTATATGGAGGACATTTGATAAGAACAATGTTTTCGAGTACTGTATTACACCAGTGTCTAGGTCTAGAGTTTTTTAATTCCAGAGCAGAAGAGTCTTGAGAGCATCTATGGGTTGGTTTGGGTTTTTCTTAAATCCTTAGAAACTGATAAAACTGTTTTGCAGTTTAGATGTTCACAAAGATCATTCCTTTCTAACTCAGCTACTTAGTCTTGAGTGCAATCATTAACGAATTATACACAGAATAACCTTAGCTACGGTTGCCTTTGTTATATACATAGTTGCAGTACATTATATATAAAGAAAAAGGTTAATGTCACAGTTTGACCAAATAACACAGTCTAATTTAACACTAATCTTTTATTCTATAGCCAGAGTTTCACGTGCTCCTACTAATAACATTATGCTACATTTTGGGACTTGAAGTCACACACTAACATTCATCAATCATGGGTTTCATTCTATCCAGTTCCTGGACATCTAGATCTCAATTAATTGTCCTAGAATCTGTTTCTCTACAGGATTTGACTTTCTTTCACAGTTCTACTTTTAGGCTCAGGAAAGTCACAACGCAGGTGTCTTCCCCCCTCCGCACNCTCGAAAAACCATGCCTGGCAAGACCCGGCGCTGCAAATTTGAACCTTCCTCTATAACCATCCCATCTCTCTGCCGTAAATCACAGTTTCTTTTAATAGTTCCCCCCATGTTAAAACAGGCTGTTGCTGCTAGTCGGGGTGGCGAGTATTGTGATCGCACTATCTTCCTTCTTTAGGCTTTGCACATAAAATATATCAAGGCGTCAGGGAGACCCATCAATGGTTTTAAAGCGAACCGGGTCGACCGGAGTGGAGCGGCAAGGGGAATGCCCTGCCCACTGGGCTCACACAAGGCTTGAATACACGCAGCCCTTTGCACCCATTCAGCCCGTCCAGACAATCCAGCAGTTTCAATACCCAAAGGCTCACCTCGCTCTCTACAATCTAGTCCGTGTGTCGCCCCCACCCCCGCGCAAGAGTCAGTCAGCTCTGAGTGTCAAGGGTTGGTCCCCCATGGGACCCTGATTAAGGAACACGCCAGGACCCCCACATCCCCTAGTTTCCTCCTCACTCAACGAGACTCGATTTCCCCCGTTCAGTGACACATGCCACGGATATTCCCTGTCACTATTCCCTTGGCACGCGCCAGAATTTCTCTTGCCCTTGTGCACTCTCGGGCGCAGACCACGGGGCGATTCGGGTTGTGGTTAATCTTCCACCGTTACTACCGTTCGCACCTCTGTTTTGATGAGGGGCCGAACATTAATATCACTTGCCACATAGGATTGATCATCCGGGTCACCCCAGATATTCCGGTCCCACAAGCATCAGGACCGGCACACATAACTAAATTACTGACATGGGCTGGAGAGGGAGTCAGTGCATGTTATAATTTTTTTTTTCTTCCAATACTTTTAATTTTCTCCATTTCAGAATCCACTTAATCTTTCAAAACTGTATTTTTAATTTCCAGTTTTTCATTACGAGCACGCAAGGCTATTATCTTTTGCTCTGCTTCTAAAGCAGTCTTAGTAACCTCAAATTCACTTCTCAATGCAGCTGCCTTTGCTGGTTTGGACTCCAGCGCGTCCTCCTATGGACAAGTGAGGCATGCTCCCAAGACAGCGCTCCCAGGATGCCTTTACCTTTCTCGTTTTTCTTTTTTTGTTCCTTCCTACACTGCTCCTCCCATTCCAACACTTTCCCCTGACTTTTCCACAACATATTCGCCTTTGCCCTGTCCAGAGAAGGTCTACAACCACGTTTCTGCGATAGCTCCTCCGTCGTATCCTGCTGACTACACCAAATTAACGCCACGGAAAGACAACTCGACCGGAGTTTTTTTGGGGTTTTTTTAATGAAAATTAATGCATTTAAAACCCACGTGCAGATTCAGTAAGTCACTATTTGCAGGTTTGATGGGTACAATGGAGAAATGCACTACAGCTTAGAGGTATGAGTACACTTATCACAACCACAAGATTCACAGAATGCGCTACTGCCAACACAGCAGTCAGGGGATGCAGCGTTACCGCCCGCAACAGAGTCCGCTGACAGCCCGCGGGCGATTCATAAGATCCAGTAGATTCACGGCACACACGATCAAAAGCGCACTAAATACTACTCGTGTGTTAGGCAATCACCCGAGACTACAAATTTACAGCATATAAAACGTTCACTTACCCGTCTTCTCCAGGTAAGGGGTGGTTCTCGGAGTCTCAGTACGTTTCATTAGCCAGCGTCCTGGCCAAGGGGGAAGGGTCTCCTCCAGAGTAGAAGCGGCTCTGTCTCTTCGCAGAGTTGAAACAGATACCACCCGGATCGGAGGGCTTTTATTTGGTTTTCTGTCTTTGATCTACGTGGCAGTGGGCAGGACTGAGTCCTAGCAGACAATACACCTTCAATGTTTGTCATTAGCAGTGATCACCCTTATGACCTATCTGTTGCCTGTCTTTGTTTTGTCTGGGCCCAAATGGAGACCCTCTTGTCTTTTGCTAAACAGCTGAATAGTGGCTTGATTGGGACTCAGGGCATATTTTTTGTTGAAGGAATACAAGGCTCAGCCCAGGTTTCGGTTGGTTTAATTATGCAGCACTGGCCTGTTTAGTCTGGTTTTCCCTACTAGTTGTCTCCGCTGAGATGTGGCCTCAAGGCAATCCAATCAATGGGCCGCTTTACCAGCCCCCCCTCCGTGAGTCTTACAAAACCTGTCTGTGAAACGTCTGAGACAGACGATCCTTACACCTATGACCAAAATCATCATACTGTGGCTGTACAGCATGTTCATGCATAACACAGGTCCAATTTTACTTACGTCCACTCTCCTAATAGTCTATAAACCTGAGGAATGCCAGATTGCTTGATGCAGAGCAGGTATCACTGGCAGAAACCTGATAGAGCTGTTACCACAATCGATTTTTTTTTTCTAAAACTACAATGCACTGGACTAGAAGGGACTTCACAGATCATTTAATCTAATCCTTTCTTTGAAAGGCATCTATATAGCAATAGCACATAATTCCTGGAAAGATCTGGCAATAAACCCCAAAATGAGACACAGAGACAGATTACAATATTTACAGTTTGACAAACATCATCCATCAGTCAGTATCCTCAGTGTACAGTAAGAGGACAGATACCAAGTGCAGAATGATAACAGAGCATGTCTGTCTATCTCAGATGAAGTAATATGTGTAGGCGCCATTGCTGGTCCAAAATTTCTGCTCCTGATACCACTGCAAAATGTTCTGTAGTTGGTCTGATGTTAGTCAATGAGTGTCTATAAAGCAATATGATTAGTCATCTATATTAAAATGTAGAAGGAGAAAGGAAGTATTCTAAAAGAACAACATTTAAAAAAAATTTTGCTATTTATTTACTGTAGTGTTAGAAAGGCCAAAGGTCCTAAGAAAGGATTCACAGTAGACGTACCAGTGAAGCAGTAATTTATTACACATTCTTGCAAGACCGGGTGTCCTAGCAAAATAGGCACACCTGACACAAGGGTTTTTCTAACAAGATGCTTGCAAACGGTTAAAGGATGCTTGCTAACAAGATGCTTGTTATGGGGGGCTTAGTAACAGGATGGTTTGAAGTGCCATAGTTGTTATGTCGGAGGTGACCTTGCATAAACAATGTCTCATTTCAAGTGAGGTTAGTCTTGAGTGATTAGTGTTCTTGAGATAATTTAAAGTGGACTCAGGGCTTATTCATCAGCATATTGAGCAAAATGCAGTATCTTTCTAAGTTACTTATAATTATAATCATTAGCAGTGTTTTCCATTATCTTATGTGCTATCTGTTGCATATCTGGATTGACAATTGTCCTTTATCTTCCTAAGTCCCCAACAAAGGATTCCCAATGAGACAGCCTGAGTCCTCCACTTCCCAAGTCAACATGGAAAAATACCACAAACCCATTTCAGTTTGCAAAAGCAACATTCCCCAGCATTTTACACAGTAGTGAAATCATCAGTTGTTTCTTTAAGTATATTAACTTGCCTTTCCAAAATGGTAATGCCATGATTGTTTAAGTCTAGTCTCTTAGGTTTATGTGGCAAGGGCCTGGTAGCTGGGGAGGCTGCAAGTGTGATGTCTATGAGAAGATGCCAGGAACTCCCCTCACCTCTGAGACAGTTCAAGCCAGCTTCAAGATGGATCTGCCGCCCATGAGGGCTGAGCCCATCAACAGTGGTGGTAGCATTTCTTGGACATAATTAAGAAGGGGAAAAAAATGCTACACAACAGCAGCCAGAAAGAGAAGTGAGAATGTGTGAGAGGAGCAGCTCATGCAGACACAGAATCACAGAATCACAAGGTTGGAAAAGATCTTGAAGATCATCAGGTCCAGCCAATCCCATCCTAAGCTAAACCATATCCCTAAGTACCTCATCTACCCTTTTTTTGAACACATCCAGGGAAGGTGACTCAACCACCTCCTTGGGCAGCCTGTTCCAGGCCCTAAACAACTTTCAGTAAAAAAATTTTTTCTAATGTCTAATCTAAACCTGCCCTGGCACAGCTTCATGCCATTTCCCCTTGTCCTATCACCTGTCACCTGGCTGAAGAGACCATCACTCACCTCTCCACAACCTCCCTTCAGGTAGTTGTAGGTGGTGATAAGGTCTCCCCTCAGCCTCCCCTTCTCCAAGCTAAACAGCCCCACCTCTCTGAGACGTTCCTCATAGGATTTGCCCTCCAGACACCAGGGTCAATGCAGAAGGATGGGGATGAGGTGCTCCGGGTGCAGAAGCAGAGGTTCCTCTTGTGAAAAATGTTGTGGAATGTTGCTTTTGCAAACTGAAATGGGTTTGTGGTATTTTTCTATGCTGCTTTAGGAAGACAAAGGACAATTGTCAATCAGAATATGCAGTAGATAGCACATAAGATAAGGGGGAACACTGTTTATGATTAGAATTTGCATTATTGTAATAAGTTTTGCTGTCAGTTGTGTTAAAGAATTATGGCAAAATTCCTCTCTTGGATAAGGGTTCAATTAGAAACTGAGAAATACATAGCTCTGCTAAAAGATGCAGATGAAACTTATACTCATACATCGGACAATGAGACCATATAAGTGGTTGAATTGTGACTCAGGTCATGGGGTAGAATGTAAGGAATCGTCTGGCTTAGAGTTCCACAAATAAGTTTTGGCAATGTCTAGCCCATCAGGTGACTCATGCGACTCAGCCTTGGATTGCCTTGGGGCCCCATCTCTACAGAGACAACCCATAGCTGTGTAGATAGCTCAGACTTGAGTCGTCCTGTAAAACCAGACTAAACAGGGCAGTGCTGCATAATTAAACCAATTTTAATTAAAACCAAGTGAAACCTGGGTTGAGCCTTGAGTTCCTTCAACAAACAATATGCCCTGAGTCCCAATCAAGCCACTACTCAGCTGTCTAGCAATAAGGCAAGCATTTGAGGGTCCCCATTTGTCTTCAATGGGCCTAGACAAAAGAAAGATATGCAACAGTTAAGGGCCATGTAAGATAAACAATAGTAACTTAGAAAGATACTGCATTTTGCTCAGTAAGCTCATGAATATTGTTTCCTTCACCAGTGGGAAGCAGGAACCTGCCAGACATGCAAGTGTATTATACTATGTACTGTTGTGAAGAAGGTGCCTTGGTTGAGCCTCTAAACCTTGGAAATACCTAATCCATAGTTAAACAGGGGAGGGATTTTGGATGGGAATAGGATATAAAAATTATGGAAACTCTGACCACAAGTGTGCCTACTTGGCTAGGACACCTGGTCTTGCAAGAACGTATAATAAATTACTGCTTCACTAGTACATTTATTGTGAGTACTTTCTCAGGACCTTCTGCATTTCTAACACCCTGCAGACTGTGGAGAAGACCATGGTGAGGCCAGCTGTCCTCCTCTACAGTCCATGGAAGATGTAGTTTTACGTGACTGGGTTCTGGTGAAGAAGGGGGGTTGCTGTGGTGGCCTCTGCAAGAAGCAGCCAGAAGCTCTCTGCAGGCCTGAGGGAGCAAACATCAGTCGACTTAAGGCTGGAGTTGTTGCTGACCAAGGCTGAGCCCATCAGCAACGGTTACAACACTTCTGGGAATCACATTTAAGAGAAAAAAAATGGAGTCAATATCCATCCTCCAGCCAGTGGACGACTCCATGTTGGAGCAGGTAGATGTGCCCTGAAGAAAGCTGTGACTCCATGGAGAGTCCATGTTAGAGCAAGCCCCTGTCAGGACCTGTGGATCTATGGAGACAGGAGCCATGAAGAAGCAAGTTTTCTATCAGGACCTGTGACCCTGGATGAGAGCCCCATGTTGACACAGTCTGTTCCTCAAGGACTGCATCATATGGAAAGGACTCATGCTGGAGCAGTTAGTGAAGAACTGCACCATCTGGAAAGAACCCACAATGGGGAATTTCATTAAGTGTTTTTTAGGTTTGTTCTTATTTCTCATTATCCTGCTGTGTTAAATTGGCAATAATTTAATATTCCCAAGTCAAGTTTGGTTTTTTATTTTTGAGAGGGAGATCCATAAGCATTCTTGAATGTTCATGAAACAAAGAGGATTTTTTTTTTCCCCAGGAATGTCTGAAAATACAAAAACATATCATACATCTTTTAGCATCAAAAGGGCTTTGGGAAAGGCAAATACATAGGAATTATACAGTAAATAGTATTTGATCTTTCTTTCTCCAGGCTATGATATATATTGTTGTTACTGTGTACCACTAAAATATTCAAAGAACAGCCTTTTTGAAGTTGACTAAAATATATTCCACTCTTCTATGTCTTTTTATACTATGAACCGTATCCATTAGGGTAGCACTAGAAGCTTTAATCAAGATCAGTGCCCTCTGATGCGTGTAGTGAGAAACCATTCTTATACTAACAAAAAACCAATCTGAACAGACAAATGGAAATACAGTGTTATTACCCTCACTGTACTGATAGAAAACCAGAACATAAGCATAAAGGGTGATATTCTAGTATCCTTGACAGAAATGGCAAATTCCCTTTGATTCACTGAGACAAAATTTTAGTTGGCTTCTTTGCTCTGATGTCACTAAGAACAGCTGTGGGAGAGCCAAAAATTCCTCAGTTCCCATGCTCTTTTTTTTTTTTTAGCAGAAAGATCAGTCAATCTCAGATCTTGGCATTTCATAGAACATTTTTATAAGCATTCTAGATTTCCTTGTCAAGTCACAGTGCATTATTCACTTTCTAGTTGTTGAAACTCCTCACACACTCACGACGGTATTGCCAAATAGCCTCTAAAATCTTATAAGAAGAAGGAATAAAGGAGATGGGTTTTCACACACCTGTATGAATGATTGGTTGCAGGCACAACAAAGTGAAAGTTATGCAGAGAGAATAAAAGCAAGCAGCTAAATGGCCATCTGTCACAGAATGATAATAGAAAAAGATTATTATAATTTACTAAAAATGCTGCCAGCATATATAATTAATATATATCTTTAAACAATCCAAACTAGTATAGTGACTTTTCATATAATCACAGGCTACTCATTTGAATCCTTTTAATGTTACTTAGCCTGTCTTCAGAATTGATGTTGCAATACGATTGCCAAGGACATTTGCTAAGACATTCACAACTGGGTAGGAACTGCAGTTTTATGATTTCTCTGTGCTATTCTTTCAAAGGGTACGGCTGACACAGGCAGGTTTATATTTTAAGAGACCAATTTATCTGGTGAAGAGCACAAGCATCAAGACAACAGCACTATTTGTGTGAAATGTAACCATTAATCCTGTGCATTCAAATTTCTAGTTGTTGGGCTATTTTGGAAGAGTGCACATTTTGATTTTCATTGCCATAATCTAAGTAAATACTGAAAAAATAGCACTTCTTTCCTTTACCACTTCTAGATATTTATTGTTTCCGAAGTACTGATGTACCCAAGTGCTGCAATATTGCTGCAGCTAGATCAAGTGATGTACTTTGGAGTATAAATGCATCTTCTTAAGAAAAAAAAAAATCTTCCACCTTCTTGTAACATTATAGAACACACAGTGTAGGTTTATATACTCCAGGATAATCAGCCTAGCTGGAGAAAGAATAATAAGGCTGTCCATTTTATCTGATAGAGGCATATTTTCTTTAGGCCTTAACTTTTGTCTGTGGAGAAAAAGATACCTTTTTTTGCCTCCTTTAATGAAGATAGACTATAGTTGTACCTCTCACATACATGATTCATGGGAATCCAGAAATTAGTACAAACTGGTTTTTGCACAAAATGTGTTTTGGAATTAATTTTTTTTTTTTTTTTAGTTTGTTTGGTGGGGGGGGTTTCTGGCTTATTTGCTTAGGTGTGTAATTTTTGTTTGTTTTTACTTCTATTGAGTCTGTATAAAAATTTGTAAGAAAGTATAACTTTTAACACAGAACTTTTAACAAGAAATACTCTACAAGAATCAGAATTTATAACGAACATGAAGGCATATTGTGTTTGACAATTTAAGGATAAAATCATCCTACCTATGTATGCTATGAAAAGATCAATTACAGCTGTAATTTTTTTTTTTTCTTTATTTCTGCACAGGAAACTAAACTAGATTTAATTTAGCCAAGTTCATTGTGTGACCTGTTTTAGTAGTTTTATTATTTTGGATTTTTCAACTTCTGATAGAATCATATTTTCAAGTGATTTTAGAACAGAATTGTATTGTTCAAGCCTGTTTTCTTTACTCATTACACTTCCATGATGTATCGGCAATTAAAATGCTAAAGCATATGCTGTCAAGTTTTGGAAACAAGACAGTAAATCCAGGCATTTTTCTCACAGAGGTATCTATAGCAATTGATATAATTAATCACTGAATCAAGATGATCAGGCCAACAGGTTTTATCAGCAAACATTCTATAATAATACACTAAAGAAAAACATAATTTACAGTTGAGAACAAATTAATTTTCAAAGGATTTAGTTTTGTCCTCACTACATCATTTTCTGGTATGCCATCAATCAAATGTTTGACATGATATAGATGGTGTATAGTGATCAGAGTCAAAAGATATCAATGGACAGACCATACAATATAAGCTTCTGAATTTACCTTTATTGCTCACTATTTGGCTTTAGTTTTGTATCTGGGTATTACTACTGGCAGCTGGGGACTGGAGATGGTTACATATTCAGTCTTTGGTTATAATAAAGTTATGGTAAATTGAGTAGTATCTTAACATTTGCATCTCTCCTCTGATTCAGATATCAAATTCTGCAGCCATTTTGACCAGAAGATGGGTGTTTTGCTTGTAACAATGTCAGGAGTACCTGTCAGTCACTTTAATTTGACAGCTTTCCAATCGTTCCCTGTGTGACTCCTGAAGCATTTTGATCAGTGAAAATGCAGAAGTGTCTAATGCATACCACTACCAGTGAATTTCTTCATATGAGTCTAGATACACTCTTTTGATGTTTTATTGGTAATATGGGGCTCCTTAGTCCCTAGAGAGAACTTGTGGAGAGTGGAATATAATCACGTGTTCTCCACATCCAGGGATGGCTGATTAACTTTCAGTACTTGTAAAGTTAGAACTAGGTGTGCTTTGTGCCAGCTTTCCATTTGCTGTATTTTCATTGTATATGACATTTAGATTTGTTACGGTCTACTAGATGTAAGCTGTGGGCTGATAAGAAGGAATTTCATCAAAATATAAACTTCAAAAAATGAAAATCTGAAAATCTGAGATGACAAGATTGTCGCAGTAACTTTACCTTAATTACAGCTCAAAGCGCAGTGGTGGCAGCAACTCATAGCAACGTGCTGAAATGAAATCAATGGTGAGTGCCCAGTGGTAGTGCTCGACATTATAGAAATTACAAAGATGATCTTCCTTTCTCATTATAATTTTCAAAGCCCCGCTGCTTTTCTTAAATTGCTGTCAAGTATGTTCTAAATGAGGTAAGAATGAAAATTTGTCTTCTTGATGTACACTGCAGACCTGATTGTCTGCAGCAGAACATGACCAGAACTGCTCAGACATAATGCTCTGAACAAAAAGTGGCCATGGATTAGAACTGCATTAATTTATTCAGTTCATTTCACCTCTGATAGTTTAATTCAAAATAGAAGATTGCTATGTGTATCAGTACTTGCTTACAAATATTACTGAAAACATGGTATTAAGAAGCTAGGATTTTTATTTATGGAATTTATTTACTTTTACTTATCAAATTAGTAAATAACAGGCAAACAGATAAACAAATAAATAAGCTTTGTTGTTCGCTATTTTTATCCATTACTTCATTTTTCAAGAGGCTGTTGTGATCTTTCTATTGACTCCAGGCAACAAAAGCTCAGCAAGTGCTAGTTACTTGCCTTCCTGTGGTGTCTTATTGCTGAAGATACTGTAGCTGAAGCAAGGCTTTCCCCTAGTAACAGGCTCAGAGTTATACTCAAAATGGAAGCAGTTAATCATTGAGCATGCTATATTTAAAATTTACGGACCAGTTAGTAGAGTGCTGAGAAAACACGAGTTACACATGGGGTAATTAAAAGGTAGATGCTGTCCTTGAGTAGGGCAGATTTGCAAGATTGAGGCGTGAGAAATTTTGAGACAGAACCATTGAGGTATATTCTCAAATCCAAGGGTACAAGAGATTTTTACCGATAGCGTTGGGTTATAGGTTTTTATTAAATCACTTTGTGGACACTCTGTCTCTTTGTCTTCAAATACAACTTTTTTGTTCTTTAAATCTTTGGATCTATTTCCTAATCGTGCTGTAGTATCTCATAGGTATACTTCACTAAGACTGATGCCATTTTCATCACAATTTGAAATAGATAAGAAGATTTCTACTTGTACACATATTTTGAAATTATTTCCTTTTTATTTCCCCTTATATATCTTGTTACCCTCTTTCAGCTGATGAATAGGACTGTACAAGAAAATTGACTGAAAAGTTTTTGGACCAAAATCCTTGGAAGCAAATTTTGGCATCAGTTGCTTTCTCCCTGGCAGTACTCTATTTTTCTTCAAATCAATGTGGAATCGGAATGCCAGGCCAAGAACACTGATGATGATAATTGTCTTTGTCTTGCATGAGGCAAGTAGGGAGTACCTCAGACACTAAGGTCCCCATCATTTGACACCCAATAGATCAGAAAAAAAGTTTATATTCCTACAGCACATTGTAGATCCCAGAGCAGCAATAATTACTTTGACGTTGAAAAGGTGCTTAGTTTATTAAAATTCTGAATGTGCTTAATTTTCCAAACTGAGTAAAATTACAGCTCTGCTTACAACCTTGCAGTAATCCATTCTGAAGTTACAAATGTATGGACCATGGCAAGTATTAAAACTGAAAAAAATACTTTGAGCCATACAGTTGTGCATTATGGCAAATTGCACAAAGTTGCATCCACCTTTTGATCTCCTACCAACCCAGTAAAAGTGGAGAATATTTCCCGTGCTTGTGTGGAGTTTCCTGAAGACAGTAGAAGGCTTAAAGCAGGCAATCAAGCTTACTAGACTGCTTTGATAAGTTCTGTTGTTGACCATTAAGATTCCTGCATGGATTTAGAAATAATTTTTGAAAGATTGTTAATCTGAATGCAAGTAAATACAGGTATATGGCTAATACTGTGGGGTTTTTTTGTTTGGTGTCCCCCCCATATACAGGAAAAAAAAAAAAAGTGGGGTGGGGAGCAAATATTTTTTCCAAGTGTTTCCTTCTGTCTCCTGTGTAGAGGGACTACATCAAGAGACAGTGTTACCAAAGAAAATTTAGGATAGACCCATACCCAGACATCTGTTTTGCCTATTTTGCTCTCTATTAAAACAAATATCCACAAGAAAACTTCAGCTAATTTGCTGACAATGAAAAATCATCTGTTGATCTTCCCCAAAAGAAGTGCACGTATTTTCACTTGAGACATGATGACTACCTACTGCCCTTCAAGCCATTTATGCCTAAGTGT
>VZTU01018059.1:0-113991 GCA_013400835.1 Zapornia atra
CCTCCGGTACTGCCTCTTCTTCAGGTGCTCGCGATGATCCCGGTTCATCTTTGTCTTTCACTATGTGGACTGATTTTTTTCATGTATTTCTTCTTCTGTGTAGGGGCAACCGATATTGGTACTGGTTGGCTTTCTGACTTGATTATAGGGTTGACCTTTGAGGTTTGAGTAACTATAGCGCTTGGAGGGGTTGGAGGAGCTGCACTTTCTGAGGACTGAGTAGCTAAAGTGCCTGTTGTACAGGTTCTTTCTGGCTCAGATACTGTGTCAGTTTCTGAGGTTTGGGTAGCCACAGAGTCTGTGGATTTGTTTTTCTTGTCTAGATATTTGCTCATACCATCCCGTGTGACAAACCACCTCTGACCCTTCAGCCCCAGGGAAAATCTCCTAGCAATACCCTTTAAAAGTTTTTGTAACACTTAAAACTTGAAAAACATTCAGGAGAATGAACAACAGATACATACTGGTCTGAATATCCCTGTGGTAGTCAAGGTTATCAAAGGCTGTTGTAACAAGCTTGAAGGAAAGAGGGGAGGAGGAAGCATCTCCTCCTGTCTTCTCCATAAATTCAGTGTGATTATTAAATAATGCTAAGCTATGTTGCCCAATAGTTGGAATTGACAGAAATGCCACATATAGATACCCTCCAAGACTCACAAACACAGATGATATATATTGTCATAAATCAGTATCACTCAGTATAACAAAATTAGAGACCTGACTCCCCTCCCCCAGGTGATAAACAGCTGAGCAGGGATTACATAAAGTGTGTGTGGGTTTGCATGCCAAAGCCAGGTAAACAAGCAAAACATCAATGTTACCATGATCTCTTCAAATAACATGATAAACATTTTATCACAGCTTCTTAACACAATCCAGTCAGATCTACCATTACCTCAACTCTTTGGGCCCCATGTTAGGTGTCAAAAAGGACTGTGGTGGTTCAGCCCCAAGCAGTGGTTGAGCACCACACACCACTCACTCCCAAAGGAGAAACAAACAGAGCCTCCATGGGTTGGGATAAGGACAGTTTATTGACAAAATCACTGTGAAAGGGGAACAATAACAGGCCTCAGCAAATTTCACTTACACCCAGTGATAACACAGAGTACCTTATTGACCTGCAAGGACCAACCCAATGCCCCAGACACACTCAGACTGCCAGATCAGCCTGGTGTGGAAAACAGCCAGGGATAAGTCAGCTCACCTGAGTTAACTCAGCTTACCTGTGCTGACTGCTTTGGGAGGTTAACTCTGGCCTGGCCAGAACCAGGACACCTTTTCTGCATATTACAGTTGGAAACCAGTCTTATAACATTTGCCAACATAGTTTCTGTTTTCTCACTAGGATCATTTCAAGTGAGGGAGAAATGGGCTGACTTAGCAGTGGGGGATGTGCTCTGCCCCTCGAGGTGGAGAAAGTTCCTGCCTTTCACAAGTGAGGTTATTATTATTATGGTGAGGTGTTTTTTGTATCTGGATTAAAGTCTTCTCTTTCTTGACCTGTGAGTGCATAAGGGTTAAAGTGGAAAGAAAAAGTGATGAAAACAAACCTTATTGGCAGTATCCATTAAAGGTACAGCTTTGGCCTTCTTGCCACTCTGTGCTTTGCTTTATGGGACTTGAGCCTTTACTGACCCACTGAACAAAGATGATCAGGTCAAATGAAGATCAAACTATAGTTCTTCAAAGAGCCATTTGTTTTGTGGGGACATTGAATATCTAGGCCTCAGTTGAAGTTTATTTTGAAGCACGCTGTTGTGAAGAAAGCACCATAGTTTGTATCTTCTTTTTTAAAAATTAAATATATTTTTCACTTGTTGGATTTCTCATCACCCAAAAAAACATGCAACCAGCTGAATGGTATTGCATGTTTTTTTTCCTCTAGAACTGAAAATGCTCTCCATAATTGATGGTTTGTTTTAAGACCACAGAAAACTACTTGTCAGTATCCATTAATGAGCATTTTGCTAGCTGTTTGGCATCTTAAGAAAAATAGATGATGAAGCAGAAAACTCCACTATTGAGTCTGCTATTTTTTTTTCCTCCATCAAACTAATACTGAACTAACTCTGCACAAAACACCGTTTTCATTATCTGTGCTGGCTATTTTTTCCCAGCCTCATTAAAACCTGACAGAATAAGAAAAAATGAGCTAAATCCACAGTGAACTCATTCTGTCTTGGGAACAGGGAGGCTGTTGCTTCTCCCAGTGGCGGCCGAGTCAAGGCCAGACCCTGTTCCGTTCTAAAGGGGGAGTAACTAACCTGCCACATCAGTAGGTGTCTGCAGTGCAGGGTGGGCTACTTGTCCTAGCTCGTGTGGGGTAAAGTGGTGGAGAAGACAGACAGTGGTGCAGAGACATTGACCCACGTTCACAACCCATGCATGCAGGCAGCAGCGTCTGGCTGCAACAGCAATGTAAATAATTTAACAGTGAGATTTATGGACTTCTTTCTCCCTGTGGCGTCTTAGATTGTATTTAGTCACATTCACCAAGTTAATTGCCCTCAACTCGTGCTAATGCCATGTTAGAGTGTAAGAGCAGAGCCAACATCTTCAGGTCACTGATTAAGAAGGAAAACCTCTCTTATTCAAAGAGGGTTTGGGTTTTTTTTAAATTATTTTGGGCAAGTTTTCAAAAGCACAGTGGAATATCTCTCTACAGGTTGAATTGGCATCTGTTCGAATTCAAGGCTCTTTGGTTGTAAAGCTCATTGTTTTGCTCATTCCCACAATAATCAAACCAGTGTGTCAGACTCCATACGTATACTCCGTACAGAGGAGGGTGTAGCAATTGCTTAGCAGGGTGGGGGTGAAATGGAGGCATTGCTTGCAGACAACTTATTTCTTTTTAAAAATGGGAAAAATGCCCTTTTTGTTTATTTGCTGCTGTGAATAATTGATGTTTTACTGTTTTCCATGGCCATTTTCTGACATGCAATTAGCAACTTATTTTTATTTGGGATAATTTTTTTCTGTGTGCTTCCCACTCTGTGAAATGGGGTTGGGGGGAAATACGCCTTTTTCCATGAAAATAGTAATGACTGAATTAAAGCATGACTCAAGTGGGCACTGTTCTAAGCAATAGTATCAAAGTTGTCACAATTGTGTGTGGGCTTTAATGTTCCTGGATGATACTTGCAATTAGTCTGCAGATCTATGAGTCAAGGCAACTGTTAAAATCCCCCCCACCCCACCTCCCCGAATCTTAGGTGGGCCCCAAATGACTTATTTTGAGGTGCTAATAGAGTCATTTGAAGACATAACAGAGCAGTGACTGCAAAACAGCGCCAGCTGGGAACATAGGTGATATAGGCTGTTGCCTTGGGCAGGCAGCAGCCTGCCAAGGGCACAGCAAAATGGTCATGTCTTCATCGCTTGCTCTGTCTCTGCCAGCACCCGGGGAAATCAGGCTTGCTGCTGCTGCCAGGGCAGGGATGGGGATGTGTGAGATTGGGGCCAGCTGCTTTCGGAGGTCACTGCTCCTGCCTGGTGATTTACCTTCTGACAGCAGGAGCTGCCTGAGATGAGATTTATGGGGTCATGATTTAAGGGGACGCTTTTTCCTGGTGAACATAAACATAATCCTTGCCAACTATGGTGGCTTTTTCAAATCCTGCAAGATTTGTAGTCTGCATGAGCATGAATACAGTCTCTTCTGTGTCCCTGCTACCAGCCTGTGGCATAGCCTGGCTGGAGGCCATAACCCTCCTCATCCTTCTCTGTCCTCTGAGTGGGATTTTGTATGAGTGCCTGGTAATCCCCTGGATGGGATGTGGAGATGCAGTTTGGAGCCGTGACAGCTCTGCAGTGCATGCAGGGTGGTTGTGTTTTCCAGCATGTGAAAGTATGGATGTTGTCAGAACCTTTTATAGTGAATTTCAATGTAAAAGTAAATTTCCATGTAGAAGTATGAATTTCAATGTAAAAGTAAATTTCATTATAGTACATAGAATTTGTCATGTGAAGAATTCTTTATTAGAAGTTCAGGCCCCTGAAGACATGAGTCTGAGTTTCTGGAGTCACTGTCACTAGTGGCTGTTGGGTTCCTTTTGCTTTGACTCAATCTGTCCATACTGATAAGTCTTGATAATTAATGAAGTCAGCTGATAGAGACTGCTTTACAAAATAGTTGTCTGCTATGATCTTCCACAACATTGGGACTGTGCAGCAAACCAGACTTAAGGGAAACCTCTCCATGGTTTCTGGAGACAGAATGCTTTGTATAGAAGAAGCATCAGTTCCAAGTGGCTTTCTAAAGGATGTGTCCAACTTTCATAATCTCATTTCATGACTCCCCTCTTCAATAAGCACTGCGACAGTCCTAGGAGTTTATGCAGAGGCTGAACAGACCTGGGCAGAAAACGTTATGTTCCAGCTGGAAAAGTGTAATTTTCTGGTAATCCCTGCCCAGTGACTACACACACTCTTCAGGCAGTTTTATTAGAAGCAGTTGTGGATACTGCAGTATTGATTGGCTCCAGGAATGGAAAGTATTTCTTTGAGAGTTTGAAAGCCAAAAATCATTTTGTCGTTGGCTGTAGGATGGATGTCATTATTTTTGAAAGCCACAGCACAGGGCAGTGTCACTGGCTTGGAACAAACATCCCAGGCAAGGAGTGATCTTTCTAAGCACTTCCTCCCTTCACACCCTCCCCCCCCCATAATTATAGAAGTACTTGTGTGTGGGAATATGTTGACCATTTTTAATCTAGGTTCCACTAATTAATGTCACAACAGCCATCTGACACCACCACAGTGGTTTCACTGGCAGAAAATGGTAGCAGAGTACCAGAGACTTGCAAATGCAGGGTTATAAGTGAATTTCTTCTAGTAGCTAACTAAGCTACAAGTGTCTCCTTTGCACTTCTGAGAGACAGCATTAAAGCCAACATTGGTTTTAACCATCATATATATATGTTTTTAGAGATATTTCTATGCAGTTGCAAAATCCTAGGTTATTGTGGCTGACCAAATGAGTTCTCATCAGTCAGCTGAGCTGTGGCTGCTGAAGGCATGCCTTCTTGTAACCTACCACAATGGCTAAGGAAAACACAGTAACTGCTCCCTGGCTGTCTTCATGGTATAACCCCCATGTTGGCACTTCAGATCTGCAGAAAAAAATCCAGGTCACTGGAGCTCTGGTTTTGGTTGTGGTGAGATTTCAGATGTAACTGCTTCCAGTTGCTTGTATTACAGCACCTGTAGTAAGACCTTGTTCAGTTTTGGTCCGTGAAATTCAATGTTTGTGTATGACTGAGCAAACCCCACAGGGGAAGGGAAAAAAAAAAAAAAAAAGAGAGAGCATTTTAAAAAATACCTGTAGAATAACTAAAACTTGGTGGAAATGTTTCCATACAATCCATCTACAAGTCCAACACAAAAGCAGTATCTTCCATTAAGACTACATGAAGCACGTATGCATTTACTGATATTTCACTAGTGAGTGAGGCAGTATATACTTTTTAGCTAAGTATATTTTTCTTCACATAAAAAGGTCCATATTTGATCTCTTCAAAATTTGGGATTATACTATGCAACTGCTTTACAGGAGGGGGTATTTGGCTTAAGATGGCTCCTCCTTTTTCTCTGAAAAAGTTTGTATAACTCTCATGGATGTACACAGCACCTGCAAACCCTTTGGAGTGCAGATGAAAACTTGACTGATCCTAGCAGTGAACTCGATGACCAAAAAGCCTCCAGTATCAGCTGGTGAACTTTAGGTCAGTGCTGCCTAAAACAAAAATCAAATTATTTTCAAAACATACATTCCTGGCAAATATGTTGCAATTTATTGCCTTACTGCAGAGGAAGTTGCTCTCAGTAATTCTAAGGCACTGTTATCTAAGCAATGGTACTGCCACTGCATTGCCTTATGGCAACAGGAACAAAACACTGAATGATGAATATTTAATGGAAAGCTTATGCCTATCTACAGAATTGTAAATAAAACCGTATTTTTAATTAGGTGCCTAGGGCTGTTTAAGTATACCATGTATGTGTTATGTCTGTAGGGGAGAGAAGCTCAGGTTAGAGTAACCTGGACTGCAAATGAATATATATTTTTTTTCTGGTGGCAGTAGGAGGTGTTTGGAACATGTGTGTGTGTGCCTGTGCACCAAAAGCCAAATCTTTAAAGTGCTTCATTTAAATTCAGCCATCCAGATTGCCCCATTTGTCCCTTCATCCTTTTCCTCTGCAGTGTGTGTTTGCATTAGGACAGTCTTCAAGTAGCTAGTTGTGCTGTATTTTCCCACTTTGGACTTACCACCTTAGTCAAGATGGATGGTGCCCTTTCCTTTCATTCTCCTTACAGTACTTCCTACGCTCTCTGAACCCCACACTGAATACAGACTTTCCTCAGGGACTGCAAATACTCTGATCATAGTTCCTAAACTGTTTGTGAATACAGGTAGACTTCTACCTGCAGCTATCGCTCCCTGAGGTGGTGTTAGCCCCATCCTGTATGTGAGTGAGATGCAGATGATACAGCCATTATTGCCTGCTGGAGGGACTCCAGAGGAGGGCCATGAAGAGGATCAGAGGGCTGGAGCCCCTCTCCTACGAAGACAGGCTGAGAGAGTTGGGCTTGTTCAGCCTGGAGAAGAGAAGGCTCCCAGGAGACTTTATTTCAACCTTCTAGTACCTAAAGGGTACCTACAGGAAAGATGGAAAGGGGATCTTTATCAGGGAGTGTAGTGATAGGGCAAAGGGTAATGGCCTTAAGATGGAGGAGAGTAAATCTAGATTATGTGTTAGTAAGAAACTCTTCCCTGTGCAGGTGGTGAGACCCTGGTGCAGGGTGCCCAGAGAAGCTGTGGCTGCCCCCTCCCTGGCAGTGTCCAAGGCCAGGCTGGATGGGGCTTTGGGCAGCCTGGTCTAGAGGAGTGGTTTAGATGATCTTTGAGGTCTTTTCTAACCTGAACTCTTCCATGGTGTGCCCGCTCATTTTAGATCCTGTATGTGGAATATGGGGGACCAGAGTACTTTGCATTTTTTTCTCTTCTTGTATTTGCATTTAAAGCATAGCTCCTATCAACTGTCAGTGGAAAGTGGGAATTCTTATGCCTTATCTATGTCCCAAACCAGACACCTGGAGAATGAAACATGGCTAGAGTTAGGATGTTGTCTTAGGAAGACTCTTGGTGAATTCTGTGACGTAGGAAAGCTGTGCCCAGAGAAAAATTATAATCTTGCTTTCCAGGGTGGCACCAAATTGTCAGTACTACACACCCATCTTTTCAAAGCAATTTGGGAGACAGCTCAATCTCTGTCAAACCTGCTATTGGAATTACAGCTCATCCCCATGTTGGGTATTTTTGCTGTGCCCCTCTCTCCAGTGTTGACCATGTGGGCATTTTGTACTGTCAGCCTCTCTAGCCACTGCGCAGTTTGAGGGTGAAGAGCTTTGAGTCTGAACAAGAGAAACTCCTCTGCAAAGTCTAAATCATTTTAGTATCTTGCCTGTGGACTCCTTTCACCCCTTTACAATCAGTCCCAAAGGTTCCCATCTATGGAACTTGGTACATATTTTGTCATTCCTTCTCTGCCATGGTCTCCAAATCACCTTGCAGGAGGGGATTTAGGGCAAGAAGAAGAGCTCTAGTTCTACACTATGAAGTTTCTAGCTCCTGTGTGGGTATGCAGGGAGGCAATCCCCAATACCTTTCACTTATAAAGCCACCTTATCTCCAGGTTTATCACCAAAGGAAGGCACCACATATCTCTTAACTTCTGTGATTGTGAGTTCTATTCTGTGATAAGAGTTCACTTTCATATATGCCCACTTCATGTCCAGAGCAGAATTCATCCTGTACACTGAATGAGACTGGAAACGGTGGGAAAATGCCATGTAACTAAACATTGGATCCTGTATTACACAATCCATGGGAATGAATTAGAGTTTGACAGGTATCTCCTGACTTCTGGGGGCTAGAATCTGCAACGCTGTTTTTTTGAACTGAGGACTGTGGACTATGTGTCTGAAATGGAGGGAATTAGTCTCTTCAGTCTGCCTGAAAATGGGTCCTCAGTTTAGTTTTCTTTGCAGTTCTGTGATTTTTTTAAGACTTGACTTTATTCCTGAAATTGAGCACCTTTCTTGACAAGTAGCCTCATGAGTTCAAAGCAATATGCTACAAAACAGCACTAGTGTGGAGATCAGTATCTGGCAAGACTGGCTGTTTTAAGTGCTGTTGAAAAATAGTGAGAAAATAAGCATATGTGGGACCAGAAGGCCATTTATCCTACTAGCAATTCTCATATGTGCTCACTCAAGCTTACTGTGACGTACCCTGGGGACTCAGCCTAATGGCAGAAGCATTAAACTTTGGCATTAAGGGAATGGACTGTGTAAGTTGGTTGGAAGGGTACCCAAGAGGTTTTATTATTTTGCCTATGATATTTATGGTGAAGCAGCTTCAGTTTTCTAGGAATACATCTTATTTCATTTCCTTCTGAGACTTCTCTGTTATAAGCAGTGTTGATTTAAAGAAAGTATGCAGAAATAAGTAAACAGTAAATTTCTCAGAAATGTTTCCATTCTGTTTTTCCGAATGTTGTAGGTAACTAAAAATCTGACACTGTTCTGAGAGATGGGATGAAAACAGAGCTGAAGATCAATTTGGGGTTTTGGCAAACAATGCATATTCATGGAGCCAAAGAGAGTAAGAATAAGTTGATATCATACCAGCCAGTACTTTTAGTGGGCAACAGGCACACCTGTTTTAAGTATGCTAGGTGAAGAGGACCCAGGTGAGATTCAACAGCCAGAACTTTAGAGTAGTCCAGCAGGTGAGAAGTTCTCTTAGGATGATCAAAACTTTCTCCTGTTTCCTTAGAAAGGAGAACCCTGGTCTTCAGTGTCCCAGATGAATACCTTCACTAAAAGGAACTAGTGGGGAAAAAAGTCAGAAGCTCCCACCACCAGTGACTTGGCGTGAAGCATGTGTCTGAAAAGTTCCCCATTCCTCATTTTCGTGTTCCTTCTGCTTGGATTCAAACATGAAATCTGATCCCAGATTGATACAATTTTCCTTTCTCCTGAATTTCAAATTTTTTTTGAGGGAGATCCATCCCGCTGTAATTGACTATCAGTTCCTTAAGCTGCTGACATTACAGTGCAGTTCCTTGCAGGGCTTGCTGACCCTCAAGGGTATGGCAGTGAGAGACTCAGCCAGAGTTGCCTTAGACAATCCAGCCTTTGAAATGTTGCTGCTTCAGCTCTGTCTGATGGAGAATCCAGATGGAAGTTAATCAGGAGCATGAACCAAAGTGGAGGTGCTCCTGGTGTACTGGTGGAAGATGCAACCCAGAGGCTTTTGGCAGAGGATTACAGATGTCAGCTTTTGTGTTTCCTTGGTGAATGGGTTACTGTGGCTCTGTGTCTTCCCTTTTTAAGGATTCACAATGTTTTATTCCCTGTTTGTACGGCTATCTCCAAATACCAACTTCAGATAATTCCACGTGGGCTTTTGCAACTCTGTATGAATGAACCCTGCTTTGTTGGATGGAAGGTAGCTTTGACCCAGTAGCTGTTTAGCCACGTTGGCATGGTCCAAAACTTGGCCTGATCTCTCTGGCAGGGTTTAAAAGCTCAAGCTCAGATGGTGCTATCTGACTTTCCATTATAAGAGCGGGTTCTTACACAGATGGATCAAAGTAGAGGCAGACTGAGCTTGCAGTTACTTGCAAAGTAAGGCTGACTTTATCCTATGACTTTTCAGTTTAAGAAACAACAAATCTGAATAGTATGTCTGTTCCTGACTCCATCCTTCATTGCTTCTCCTGTTCTGGGAGAGCTGCTACCTTGTCAAAATACGTACGGTATGTGCAGGAGAAAATACCAAAAAGAAAATGAAGCAACATATGGGATGTTCTCATCGTATTGAATTTTGTTGTGGAAGATGGGACTGTTCCCTGCAACACCACGTACTAGAGATCATGCTGTGGCATATAACTTTAATTTAAACTTTCTTGCTGTGGGTTTTGTTGTGCCGCCGTTTGCGTGCTCTGCTGAGTCGGCACTGCCGGATGCAGGTTGTTCCCTTATCAAGTGCTGGCAGGAAACGTTGCACCAGAAGGGTGGACACAGAGCAGGGTGGTTGCTGGATGCTTGCAACAGCAGATAATTTCCCGAGTGGCATGACAGTGTGGTTTGCTTGTCATGTAAAAAGACCAGCCTTCATGGCATTTTTCTCTGATTGCTGGGTCCACTGCAGAAGAGCAAAAATATGTGACACTTAAAATAGGATCTATCCTGAACCATTGCAAATGCCATCTGTTCTCAAAGAAACAACTGGTAGAAAAAAATAACCTTGGGTTGAAACCTTGCGTGAAGCTGCCATTTAAAATAAGTGGGGTTGGCTTTGTTATTTTTAATTTTTGGGGGTGTGGAAAAAGGGTTGTTTGATGGCAACTGAAAGAAAACAGAAATGTGGGACTAGGGTTGTACATGTTACAGAGATGTAGAGAAGTCCTGTCGTGGAGACCTGTTAAATAGGAAACTCTGGGATCTAAAAGTCATAGTGATGCTGGACGGGACCTACGTTCTGTTGTTTTAAACCAGCCCATGCAGATGACTGCACTGAAGTGTCTGCCCACTGCCAGAGGTGGCTTCCAGCAAAAATGCCTGCCTCGCTAGTCACAAACAGATATGACCTAATTTTCCAGTTGGGACCAGTTCTCTGACAAATGGTATGACTTCCTCACCTGTTCAAATTCCATCCAGTCTGGCAGCAAGGGGTGGATCAGTGGTTTAGGGAATACTGGCTCCATCCCACTAGGCTGCTCCCAGATCACACCCAGAGCCTCGCTTGTGGGAATGTGAGCAAAGTCTATTCCCAGCAGTCAGCACTGCTGCTTCTGCCCCCATTGGGGTGTGACTCCATGGTGGAAAGGAATTGAGTTTTCATGCAGTAGCAAAATGCTGTCCCACATGGGAGCTTCAGTAACTGGCCATGCCACCTGTCCCAAGTCTGATGAAAATCTCTGAAAGCAATTAGCAGATTTGATCACTTGTACTAAGGAGTACAATGAATACCTTTAGCATATTCCTGTGAGTTGCTTTAGTACCAGAACAGTCTGAAGGCAAACAGCCAGTTAGCAAAGCTGAGGAGTAACTCACTTGTCTCCTTTTATGTAAGCTGATGGCTTCGCATCACCTGTGGGCTGTTTGCAGGTGAGGTATCCTATGAATACCTCAGGCCATGGTAGTCTAATAAGGCCTGTGTCTCGGGACTGTTGCACTGATTTGGAGATGTGAAAATGATATGTCTGCATTTCAGTGACTTTTCACATTAGTGTAGAACAAGGAGTAGAGCAGCAGACTTGTACCTGAGACACGTGCCAAGAAACTGTGCGTGAGGAAGAGGGAATGAGCCCCGTGTGGTGTTTGCTTAAGCAGGATGTCATGTTCCAAGGGATTGTCCTAATCCTGTCAACCTCGCCACTTTTGCTACCCCAAGTGGGACAGCGTGGTGAGGTAAGAAAAAGGCATTTTAATGAATAGGTTTGACAGTGGTATTTCTGACTTTCTTCTTTTTTTTTACATCTCACAGCACAGAAATAGCTGCAGTGATGTAATGTTGCTATTTAGAATTTTTTCAAAACATGTTTTGAGTTTGATGTCTGTTGTATCAATAATTTTGCTTTGGAAATGAGTGCGCCTAAGGTAAAAGGCTGCATACTTGCATTTCCAGGCTTTGTCAGTCTCCCTGAAATTGTTCTGCCATAATTCTGATCCACTTTATCTCTACTCTGAACGCCAGAAGATTTGAGCAGCGGTAGCTTGTGCTCAGCCTTTGTGACAAGCAGCTGAGGGATGGGACAAAGCTACTAAATGCATTCTCTGCTGTGTGGGAGAATAAACCAATGACCTGCTCACTGTTAACTCCTGAGATTAAGTCCCAGGGAAGAGTAATTCTTTTGTGATGTGCAGCTACAGCATGCTTCTGTGTTCTGGAGATCTGCATTGGCTGTCCTGTGGCAAAACCTTGCTGCATTGCCCCATAGTAGAGTGACGAAGTACTGTGACCTCGAGGGTAAAACTCCCTGGTAGCATCAAGAGTGATGTGGCTGGCATAGTTCATAGTGGGCAGGAGAGCAAGCTTCTGATTTCACAAATGAGAAGGAGATAAAGACCTCAGTCTTGCAGGAAGTCTCGTTTTGGTTTTTTTGGTCAAAAGTAGTTTCATACTGTGTCGTGGTTTAACCCCAGCCCGTAACTAAGCACTGTGCAGCTGCTCACTTGACCCTCCTTCCCACCCCCCAGTGGGATGAGGAGGAGAATGGAAAAAAACTTGAGGGTTGAGATAAAGGCAGTTTAATAGGGTAACAAGGGAAGAGAATAATAGTAATGTAAGAGATAATAAGAGAATAATAATAATCTAAATCAAGTGATGCTCAAGTGCAATTGCTCACCACTTGTGGAGCAAAAAAACCTTACCTTATGCTCAGTCTGTTTCCAAGCAGAGATCCCACTCCCTTCTGGCCTCCTTAGCGATGTAGTGATATACAGAGCATCATGTTACATAGTATGAAATATCCCTTTGATCATCTGGGTTCAGCTGTCTGGCTGTGTCCCCTCCCAACTCTGTGCACCCCCAGCCTCCTCACTGGTGGAGTGAGAAGCAGAAAGGCCTTGGCTCTGTGCGAGCACTGCTCAGCAGTAACACAAACATCTCTGTGTTTTCAATGCTGCTTTCAGCACAAATCCACCAGAGCCCCATGCCTGCTCCTGTGAAGAAAATTAACTCTATCCCAGCCAAAACCAGCACATACTAGAACAGTGTGGCTAACTTACCAGCCCACAGAGAGAGGTAACTGTGAGCCTTGTTTAAACAAAATACAACATTCTTGCAACACAGCTTGTATTTTAGTTCCAAGCCTTGCCTATGGATCAACTATAGTTAATGTTTTAATAATCTAGCAGCATTTCAAAAACACTTTCTGTCTATTAGCTTTTTCCATCTCTTGGCAATGAAAATCTTGATCTACCACGGCAGAAGTCTGAGCTCTCTCTAAAGTTGAGATACAAGTCTTCTGTACTCTGAAATGTTATATCAGCTTCATTTATTTATTTTTTTTCCAGCTGTCAAGCATAATGCATTTTTAAAACATCTGTACTTTAAGGTACAGCTTGAGTTGTGGAAAAGTGAGTATGTAATGGTGTGTCTATGTTTACGGCACATGTAGCTGTTTGTGAGAGACCTGGACCAAAGGTTAAATTCCGCCACCCGCTAAATTTGGTGGAAGTTCAGCCCTGCTCCTCGCAGGTTTAGATCTAGCTATGAAGTTTCTAGCTTTGTGGGCCTTTGTAATGGGTTAAATGAAAATTCTGTCTTTAGGTAACACTACATTTTGGCCCAAAACATATGAGTTGGCGCAGAGTCCTTCCCACCATTGGCTTCTATGCCTGTATCCTATCACGTTCTCTTCTGTGACTTCCACCTCATGTTTGCTGTGATGCCTAATATTTAAACAAGTTCATTAGATACGTCTGTGTTTTAAAAATATAAACTACATTTTCAGGCTATGGACCAACATGTTAAAAACCATCTGTGGTATCAATTGCTCAACTTATGCTCTTGGAAGAGCTTGCTTTACTTAAGGGGGGTGCTCTGTACTTACAGGGAAATTAATGTGGTCATTAAGAACCTTGATTCACTTTTGAATATTTCAGTAGAGACTCTACCATTACTGCTTTTATTGTACCTAACCCTGTGAGCTCTTTTGAAAATGTGTCAGGGTTAATGCTTCTGACATTCATCCCAGCTATTTGTGAGCCCAAATGTGGAGTTAGGTAACTGATGCAAGCAGATAACCTTGAGAACAGGTGATGAAAGTGGTGAGTGAAAACTAAACGAAATTCCACAGCCTGACACTTAGGCAAAATGGCAAAATGTTCCTTTGGCTGTTCAGGTTGATGTGATTACCAGTGGAGTCTTCTTTTTTACTGAAGTGTTTATTCTAGATATGGTTTTTTTAGCCCTCTGTTCTACTTGGCTGACTGTTTGTCACCCATCCCTGCTCTTCCGTACATTGATAAGTTCAATTGTTAGATACTGAGTTAGGAGTTATCTTCTGCTATCAGAACAGTCTCCAAAAAGGGTAAGACTATTTCTAAGAAGAAAATATATTTCTAGGTGGGATTTTGTAAGCCATGCTGGTATGACCATGCTGGGGGTTATGTAAAATTGTATCCCTGTGAAATGCAGCAAACCTGACATAAAAGTGCAGGGTGAAAATGCATGTTGCACAAAAAAATCTGTATTTACAGAGTGACATTTGGCACTGCAGGGACACTTTAAAGACGAGCATTAAGGGTGATAAACCTTAGTTGTAGAGCTCTCCTGAATTTTAGTCCTTTTAAACATATTTGATGATCAGTACCTTACACCATGTGGGAACAACAAAAGGACTCCTCAAACCTGAGGTAAAATAACCTCTAATGCTTTCTCACTTCTTGCTCAGTATGTGCTGCTTCTGCCCTCAGCCACTACCAGTGGTGGGCATCTTGATTTAACCATTGGAATAGAGTGGCTTTCTGCAGGTCATTGGGTATTTCTACACTGGTATTTAGTTCAGAGAGATAAAAATATAAAAACCTCTCAACCTGCCACCCCCACCTAGGCTGTGAGCTTTTTAGACTAATGCTTGGATGTACCCGCTGGGTACATAACCCCATATTCAGGTTGTTCAGTTTTTGTCTTTTTTTTTTCTTCTTTTTCCCCCCCCCTCCAGAATTTGAGGACTTCAGGCTCTTTCAAGGATTCCAAGTAGTTTTGTAGCCTTGCTGGAGCAAAATTTCTTTCAACAGCAAAAAGAGCTATAATAATTCCAGTGCTGTTGCTTACAGCTCTGCCCGGGTGCATCTCTGTGCATCCTGGAAGAGTCAAGCCTGCAATGGCTTACCCCATGTGATGTACATACACATGCTTCTGCCTGGGGAAGCTCTGCCCGAGCTTCCGAGTACACGGCTGTGAATAGCTGCAGTCACCTATTATAATTTTTTTTTCCTTGTATTACAACTGTTACAGTAAAAATTATTGATTCACTGCTGGTTGGGAACCAAGACTTGACCATAAAGACCTGTAGACTCAATTCTTATTTGTACAAGGGCTCTTTTCTATCCACTTGATGTGCCATCATGAACAGATCCTTTGCCCTTGCAAGAATGCTACGATATGTTTTGACATACTTAAGCATCAGGAGTTGAGTGTCTCAGAGTGCTGAATGATTTATAAGCCTACATTTAGTTAAAGGGAAGACGACCACAGAATTTGCTGTTTCTCTAATGGCTTTTTTTTTTTTTTGCATTCAGAGAGTAAAATGAATGAAGCAGGGTGTCTGAGGGCACATCTGCATAAACCTGGGCTGACAGCCTTACGTTCTTTGCCCACACTGAGTGTTAAGTAAAATCCATGCTGCTCTATGCCCAGCCAATGAAAGGTTTGAGTCTGCAACAGTCTTGTACGTTTCCCAGTTCGTGTCGTGGCCTGTGTTGCTCTCTAGCAAAGCTGCTGTCAGCCACCCAAAGTGGTGCATTCTTCAGTAAAGATTTTAGACACCCGGAATGTATGTCTTCTGTTGTTAACTGTGGCTTGTTGCAATTCTGGAAAATTCCAGTATTTTCATGCAAGACTCTATGGGCCATTGAGGTTTGCGTAAGATGTTGAATCATACAGTACCAACCGTCTTCGGTCCTGTAAGCCCTTGGCTGCTCATTGAGCTTTGCTCAGACATTTACTTCCACCAGTTGCTTTCTCAGAACTCCTCCTCAGGTGATTGCATTGGCCAAGCAGGGCTCCAGGCTTGCTTCTTGCTTCTGCTCTCCCAGCTATCTCTAAAAACACCTGTTTTCATGTTTGGTAATGAACAGTGTTCTCCATTTAGTATCTTGTCATGTGAGGGACCGACCAGCATTTTTTGGGCTCAGTTTGGTCCTCTGCTGATAGAATACGAAACCGAACACTCTAAAGTGAGACAGCTGAGTCTGCTGGGACTGAGATGCTCCTGATGCCTCGAGTCAGAGCATGGTCGATTTCTATTTTTATTTATATATAAAACTGAAAAATTTCACATGCCTTGATTGTTTTAATTCTTACTTGCTGTTTATTTCTACTGGTTTGGTTTGGTTCATCTTAAAAATTGCCTTTTCCTATCGGGTTCCCAGTTTACCATTTGATTATATCAACATCCATAATAAGATACAAAGACATAATTAACACAATGGTCTTTACAAAATAGTTGGGACTGTCACACGTCAGATGCTAAAGTCGATGGTTGAGTTACCAAGGTAGCAAAGTTTCTCCAGCGAGAGATCTGCTGCTGTGCTTAGCTGATCAGCCTCTCCCATTTTATGACTCTGTGGTCATAGCTGAAATTAAAAAGCTAAAGGAAAAATTTTCTCCTTCACTTAGAGCTTGTGGCAGAGTTAATCAGCTGTGTGGAGCTGCTGCACGGCACACAGAAGGTACACCTGGCTCCTTGTCACCTCTCAGGCCCGTATCTCTGTGGAGACAGAGAACACTAGGGCTGATAATGTTCCCACATTTGTTGCCATTATCACACTAGCTAATCATGCAGAGATGGTCTGAATTGTGTAGGCAATATTCTGCATACTGAGAGAAATGTCAAACTAAGCAGAAACACAAACACCCTTGTATTAGCTGGGGAAGTTGCCCAAGATTCCAAGAAGTAAATGGGAACCTCAAGGTGTTACCTTACTAAGGAGAATAAAAACTATAGGTCTCAAGTCATGCTCAGCTGTGCTTTCCCTAAGCTGCTATTTCTGTTTCTGCTTTAATGTATGCTAGAAAAGCAGTTTCTGCATTAAAAAAAATGATTTTCCTAACAATTTTTCCCTCAGTAAAAATCTGTATTCTTTGAAATTAGTATTTTTGACACAAATTTAAAAAAAACCCAACCCACCAAACCATACATAACTTTTTTTTTTTTTTTTTAAACAAGCTTTGTTCAAGTATGAATAAGGGAAATTGCAAATTTGATCAAGAGATGTGACACCAAGAGACAGTTGGCTGAGGTTGATTATGGTGTGGAAGCCCATTTCAGTAAAAGCGTAAGAAAATGCATATTGCTCTCAGCTCCTAGCCAGGAAAGAATGCCTTTGCAGGCATCTCCTGTTCTTTTTAGCTTGTAGTCTACAGTTTCAGATGGCAATAATGACTCTCTAATATTTCTGGCTGGGGAGTGGAGATGTAAATATTCTCCTAGAGAACTCACAGCAGTTGACAGTAAATTACACGGTACTGGGGAAACACAGCAGGAGGTGTTTCCTTCCTTGGACCGTTTCATCCATCCTGTAGTGTATTATCCGTATTTAACTTGCATTTTGAGTAATATCATTGTGTCACATAGCACCATTGTAGAAGCTGTAGCATGCCTACTCCTGGCTAGAGGGTTGGCGGGAGCGCCTGTCCACGCAAGTGAGCTGTCCCTTATGGTCTGTGGCTTACCCTGTGTGAGAGTAACGTGACATTATGACTGGGCTGAAATTTTCAAAGTCTTCCTAGGGATTTACCTACACTTTTTAACAAGGTTTATGAGGATTAACCCCTTCTCCACCTTGAAAAGGTCTACTCTAATGCCCTTGTTCACGGCGATGTCAAAGGTTTTGAGAAGTTTCTTTCATGTTATCTGGGGCCATTGTTTTGTCTGTGAGATGTTATGATTGGCAGCATGGGATTTTTTTCTAAATAATCATAGTGTCAGATTAAATACTTTGTGGACCTTAAAGGAGGACCTTATCTGAACATCCTGGGCTCAGTCTAAGGGGAGAATGATATGTTCTGCTGGGATGTCTGTTTTCCTGGGGACCCTTCTAGGAGCTGTTTTGCATAACAGTGGTGAATAACAATGTCTGTTACTTAATCAAGACAAATTAAGACACATTTGCATAATGATGATGTATTCAACTGGAGTCAAGCCATTAAGTGGTGCTTAAATTCGTATTATAGACTAAACTTTTGGAAGTTTCCAAGTAAGCGTTAAATGAAGATGCAATGTGGCAAATACAGTTTTTAATTGTTGCATGGGGTTTTTTTGAACAAATTTTATATCTCTTAACAACTATTTAGGTTAAGGTTTTTAACAGCTTTTTCTTTTTTACAGGTGTTAAAATAGAGCAATTAACCATTCACCAAGGTGCCTTAATTCAGAGGATTTTAGTGCATTGTTATTGGCAGGTAAAAGTACAATTTTCTCATGTGCTTGTTTAAATTGAGGGCTTTACTCTGTGGGCAGCTTTTCTGCACATCTTGCAAAGGCTGTGACGGAGTAGTGTCTGTTGTCAATCACCTGGGTAGTGTAGGCATGTTCTAGAGTAGTGAGTAGAGGAGGGAACGGTCTCTGGTGCTACCCCATGCTTGGCATGTGGTCCCAGAAAACAGTACCCACCCTTTTGCTAGCATGTCACCCATCCCTGAGGTGACATAGGAGCAGAGGCACCAGAGCACTGGGTTTGGGGTTAAAAAGACATTCAGAGAAATGGAGGAGTTGGTGGAGCACTCTATTTTCTTGAAGGAGCTCCTGTAGAGGTGGAACTTTCTCCACTGTTACTTTTGATTTTTTGAAGACCTCAGCAGCTTACCATCCCCAGGGAGACAGGGAGGAGGTCTGAATGATGAAGACACTCAGTATTGTTACTGGTTTGATTCTCACCTGAATGTTGCCTATGGAAAAACTTGCATCTTCCTGACAAGAAATCAGCAGCTGCCTGAAGCCTTTGACTTTGAGGGAATGTGAAACCCAGAAGTTGTGTGTATACTTGCATGGGTAAGGGAAGGGCTGATGGGTCATGAGAGTCTATGTGATGAAATCAGATCAAAGAAAAGTTACTGTAAAAAGTCTGACTTTGGACAGACCTGTGATGCCTCTGAAGTGGAATGTTCAGGTGACAGATAGTTTTGGTCACAGATATTTTCTGGATCATATTTAGGAACAGATAGATTGGTTAACCAGAAAACATTGTTTAGAAGATCATATGTGTAATTAGGAAAAGAACTGGAGTCCCTGCCACGTTAGATCAGCAGCTTTATTTTGAAGTCACGCAAGTACAGCTCTGTGCCACCCTGAAGCATTAGTCTACTTTGGCTAATCTTACTGAATTAGGTAGCCTTTATATTGCCCTCAGATTATGGTTGGGTTTAAAAAAAATAAATAAAAACAATTGGTAGTTTTGGTAGCTGGATACACATGTTACATCCTTACTTGCATGCCAGTGAGGGTCAGTAAGCACTTCCCCTTCTTATCTTTTACAAGATCCTGAGACAAGGGAAAAAAGATTTCTGTCAAGAATCTTCATGATGCTTGGATCTGAGGTCAATAGTATTCCTGTTTTTATTTACTGTGACCAAATGCTATAAAGCCATCCCATCTTCAAGTGTTAAAAAGAGGAGTCCAAGACCTGTACTTCACCTCTTGTTTCCCTGTGGTCTGGGAGGATGCATGCAGGGTGTTTTTTCTCAGCCTTTCTGTAGCGTGGTGTCTCAGCTGGCAGAGCAGCATGTTGCCACAGGGAAGCAAGCCTGGGCTGAGGATTTCCATGTACACCTTTCTTCTCAGCCTGTGCATTCCTTTTTGCACGCAGAGGAACCCTGGCCAAGTGCTGCACTGCAGGAGGGCATGGGGACTCCCTGGGAGGCCACAGAGGAAGGTGAGCAGGAGCATAGGCACGGCTCTGAAGGTGTGCCAAAAAAATTTGAGTTTCTCAGGGCACCAGGGTTTTAGATAGACCTGTGGCTAATAGGTGAACGAGACCAATAAATGATTTCAGGTTTGTGTTGGGCAGCAGATGTTGTTCTACATTTGTTTTTCTACCTCATAGTCTCTCTGCTGTTCTGCATGCTGCTGGTATCAAGGGCCATAAGCAAGTGCGCAGGTCAGTCTTTTGATTAGTTTTAAATGCAGCATGGAGAGAGTGTATCTGTCTAAATACCTCAACTGCTTCTTAGTCAGGCTCCCTAAAACCCAGGAATTTACCTTGCCTAATGCATGTGGACTATATGTAGCTTAAAATGGAAACTCCTTTTTCTCCTTTTCTCCTGGAAACTTTTAAAAATCTTAGCACACCACCCACTGAAAGTTGGGCTTATTTGATGCGTACCCAAGATCTCCCTGGCAGGTACAACACATTACTGCCTCTGCACAACTTTTCATCTGCTGAGCTGGGCTTTTTTGGCAGTGGGGCTATTGCCTTTCAGAGGCACTTCACGCTATTTCTGTAAGAGAAAGGATAAATTTTGAAAAAGGATGTACTCTTTGTCTTTCTAAACAAGCATTGGGTTATGTCATAATGTGAATATGTAGCCTGGGCTGAAGCACATGTTGATATGATAGAGGTACGAAAAGTGAGGTCTCCGTTTACGAAACAGACTGTTTCCAGATTCTCCCTGTTATGGCAAGCCTCAAGTCCTGCTCAAATTCCCACTTCAATTATCCAGCCTAGTTACCAAAAATGGCATAATGCTGAAATGCAGTAGAAGTAAATGATTTTATAGCTATTATAATAGAGGGCAGTATTAGTACTGTAATAATATGATAATTCCTAGTTAGCTGATTTAATACCTTCAGTGCTGAATTATAGCCTCCCTTGATAATACCCTCAAAAAGTAGATGAAACATCAGGAAATGCCTACATTTGGGGGAGTTTATTGCCAATTCTTTTTGCTGAAGAAAAACGTTTGTAGCACCTGATGCTTTGAGTTTAGTCTCATGGCTCGGTTTTCCATAGTACCATCTCTCTGTTGGTGCCTGTTTTGACACTATTGGCTGAGATAAATACATTACAAAGGAGAGAAAAGGAAAACATAGCTGCTAGGGTGCTTTGAAAATGCATCAAGTCTTTAAATCTTGAAGAAGGAGTTACAGAAAATGGAAATGAGCAGAATGGTAAAAGGTGGGAGTTTGTTATACCCAGGGTCTACTAGATTCTGACAGCATCAGTTTTTCTCTCATGGTCCTTAACGAGTTAGAATAAAGGTCATTCAATGACTTAAAGACTTAAGATGAACCTAGTAAAACCTAGTAAAATGAAGCCTAAATTACAAAGGTTATGAAAAGAGTGGGTTTTTTTCTCATTCAGGAAGTCAGGATCTCCTTTTATATCCAGGTCTACGTCAGGTCACACCATTCACAAACCCGGATCTCATTCTCAAGGTGTCTAATTACTAGGAATCAGTGATGTAAGCTTTCTCAGTCTGAAACTTTCTTGAAGGTATTCCTTTCCTGTGGTAGGTATTCCAAGGTCTTTGCTCTAACCTTTCACAAGAAACTCACTGTATTGGAAGTCTTTGAGTCATGTCATATCTGTACTCACACTGATGGAATATTTAAGTATGTTATCGATGGACGAAAAAATATTTTGTTTTCATGTCAATGCCAGTTTTCAGTTTGCTTGCAATGGTGATACTTCTCATGGTGGCAAAGGAGAAACCAGCATCCCTATCCTCTTCCTCAGATAAAGAATGGCTTGTTGGACTAAAGTGAGGGTGACCCATGGTGAAGTCTCTGTTCTGCTATTCTTTTGTGTCTTGGATGAGCTGCTCTAGAAGTTAAGAAATCTCACATGAGAGACCTCGATGATGATTTTTTCAGAATTGGCATTTTCCTCTTGAAGTAGTTTTTGATGATCGGTTTGATATACTCAAACAACAGAGCTTGTTCTGGAGAACATTTTGGTAATCTCTCATAGGAATAGCTTGTGTAAAGAGTCCCAGACGTAACTGGAGGGCAAGTTACAGTTCCAGAGGATGAGACACGTGAGGATGGATCAGCTTTTGGAACAAGCTGGAGGTAAATGCCCTGTACTCAATCCAAAGGAGACCTTTGCAATGCCAGCATTTTCTCACATCTGAAGAAAAATCATGATTGCTGTCCTTCTCAAACTCTTGTTCCACCATGGCAGCATATCTCTCAGTAATGCAAGGAAGGTCTGAGTGTATCTTCAAACAATGTCATACAGCATTGCCCCATGGAATAGATGTGATTCAATGGTGCCTGGTTTCTAATTCAAGTCCCAGGTCTTTTAAAGATCATAGAATGGTTGTGGTTGGAAAAGACCTTCAAGATCATCAAGCCCAACCATCTATCCAGCCCTACTAGGTCCAACACTGGACAATGTTATCAAGTACAACATCTGCTCTTCTTTTAAATGTCTCCAGGGATGGTGACTCAACCACCTCACTGGGCAGCCTGTTCCGATATCTAACAACCCTTTCAGTAAAGAAATGTTTCCTAATATCCAACCTAAACTTCCCCTGATGCAATTTCAAACCATTTCCCCTCGTCCTGTCACTAGCTCTAGGGAGAAGACACCAACCCCCACCTCACTACAACCACCTTTAGGTAGTTGTAGAGAGCGAAGAGGTCTCCACTCAGATCTTGGCTTCATTGAAGATAAAGGTTTTTAATCATTTTGAGATCAGTCTTAGGGCAGAGAAATATTCTCAGGGGAGACAAGTTTAGAAACATAAAATTTATACACAACAATAAATGTATATTAAATGTCTGAGCATATCCCATTCAATTTCTTCTTCTTGGATGAAGTATAATCAAGAGCATATTCTTGTTTTTCCAGAATGCTGGAGTTAGGCTAGAAAGCATGGCTAGGTCAATTTTTAGTCTGATAATAACATAAGAGCCTGAAGTCCCAGTGCTGACCTCTGAAGTGCTTCTTTAAACATCTCTTTTGAACAGGGCTGGCTGTAATGACAACCACCACCACACTTGGAAGTCCATGAGAAGAAATGTATGTAATAGGCCAAATGGGAGTTCTGTTTCTTGCATCTTTTGTAATATGCATTAAAGCAATAATCTCTGGGTAAATTTATTATTATGATCTGTTAGGAAGAGCCTCCAGGTTATTTATTAATATGGTGCTTGTTAAGGCCAGCCATGTAGGACTAGGTCTTTGGTTGACCAAAAGATACTGTGATAACGGAAACAGTTGACTTTAAAGAAATTACATCTCTTGGTTTTTTTAGTGAAAGATTCAAAGATGAGGTGAAAAATACAACTACAACAATGTGCAAGGCTGGATTGCTTAATATTACAGTGTTCCACAGATGGAGAAAAATGGCTGTGGTGATTTGCTTAAAGAAAAAAACCAAACCACCCAGACCTCTACCACCTCTTTTGATCAATAGTAATTTTTATAAAAACTCAAAGAGGCAGAAAAGTTGTTTGGCTTTAAAAGCTGAAATAAAATGAGTGGGTGCTGAAACTAGGCAGCTTACCTCTCCGTGTTTGTTCCAGTTGAAGCTGAGCAGTGTGTGCCCTGTAGGCTTTAATATTCTTGCTCTTAGAGGGCAGAACTTTTAGTTGGCATAGCTCACCTGCATCAAGTAGCCATTTGCAATGATGGCCTACATAAGGAACCTTTGAAAAAGCTTTTGGTAGGCTGAAGTGAATACACTTCATGCTTTTCTGTGCAACAAGTTGGACTATAGCTTTTTTTTTAAAAAGGTTATTTGAAAATGTTTTCTGTATCCTCAGATATTTGTATTGAGAAACTCAAAACCCATTTAAAATTCCATTTTATGTTGCTTTTCCTTTGCTTACTTCTCTTAATACATAGATGCAAACATTTATATGAAAATGAAAAATAAGCCTGAGCCTTTTTTTTTTTCAATTTGAAAAAATGATGCACATTTGAAAGGATCTCTATTAAGATAGGAGATGGTAAAAAGGAGTGTTTCACTTCATTAATTCAAGTTCTGCTTGTGAGCGCATGAAATGAAATATTTTTACAGTCTAGAGATTTCTGCAAAAGCTTGTTTTTACAAATTTTAAAGAACTGAGTAGCACTAATTTGGCAATATTTCCTCAAAAAACGAACAGCTGAAGGGATAAAAATGGAGTTACGGTGTCCTTGAGCTTTTATTGTTACTTTGCTTAGGGATTAATATAGAAAGTTTAGTTGCCTTCAAAAGGCCTCACAATCATCAGTTACTCAACTGTGATATTAACAATTAATTTTGGCAGATATTAGTTATTATTCAGTATATTATCTAAATAGTACCCTGATCTTATTAAAAAAAACCAAAGCAAACCAGCAATCCCAAACTTAAAACCTGGATACTTTAGGAAGTGAAATTTCAATTCCTCAGGAAATTTCATTATTTCTAATGCATTTGAACATCAGAAGAAAAGCCAAGTATTGTGTATTTCCTGGAAAACCAAAAATTGCTTGGTTTTCAAACAAAGGGTATGAAAGTATTTAGATATGATAGTGCCAAATGAATCCTTTTTTTAAAACAGTGTTTTTACTCATTCTGTATACTTTTAAATTGTGGGGAGGTAATAATAAATAAATTGTGACAATAATATTAGATGTATGGTAATGGAATATCCTAAATTAGCCTCTTTAAAATAAAAACTGTGTATCCACCTCCCCAGTGCACTTTTTTTAAAGGATGAGGACTTACAGAAGTAGTGTGGGCTGGTTTGGGACTTGATCTCACAGTAATAGAAAAAGAGTCTTCCACAGAATAATGACATCTGGGAAAAATCTGTGGCTAGCAGTGGAGTAGCAAGCAGATAGCCATGGGCCTGGAGAACAGAAAGGAATTTATGACATGCACATGGACTCATAATGGGGTATTTAAAATTATGTGTTTATCCTAAAGTAAAAGAGAGATTCCGGCAGTGTGCTAAAGAAATACTCCCACTTTTCCTGCTGCAGAGTACCTGTAAATCAGCACTTTCTTGTTTCTATGTGTCTCTTGAAATTTCCCAGTTCAGAACATCCTGCAGTTGGAAAATCACAGGCATGCCTGCAACCCTCCAGAAGAGACAGTGAGATTCAAAGGCCTTTCTTAGGCTGTGATGGGAAACAGAGAACCAGACTTCAGGTGTAAACTGGAGAGGACTTTGCTGCCAGCAAGACATCCTTTGAGGTACTTGCAGCTCAAAAGATTGTTGAAATGAGCAGAGCCAGAGTTTGAGTAGGAGCCAAGAAAAAGAGTGGCTCAGGTCAGTTAATCTGCCAGGTTGCATGTGGGGGATCTGTGATACAGCACTGTCTTTGCCTGCTCTGAAATAGTGTAATTGAAGGGATACAGTCTTCAAACAGATCCTTGCCTGAACGGTACCTGTTAGGGCTTGCTAGAGATCACTGATGTGGAACTTGGGAAACTGCCCCAGCAAAACTATGGAACTGGTAAGAGAAAGAGTTGTGTAGCAGTGAACTGAAATTATGGGCAGCACATTTACCATCACCTTTCTATTCCGAAGAGATTTCAGAACTCTGCTGATATGACAAAAGCAAGTGGAGTCCTGTAATTACTGAAAGAGGAAATACCATGTGGGCTTAAAGAAACCACAACAAACATCTCTCACTTTCTTGGAAATGATCCCCCCTGTCTTCCCCCCTCCCCACCTGCCAGCTTTTATCACACTTTGGGGGTTGGACCCGATGATCTCCTGAGGTCCCTTCCAACCCCTACGATTCTGTGATTCTGTGATTCTGTATCTTTGTGTTAGAAGTGTAAATATCCCATTTTTGCACTCTCATGCCTACCAGCAGTCTCCTTCCTTCAAATCCTAAAGGGCAAAGTCCCCAGTGGGTGGTGAAGAAATTAAGAAGCCTTAGCCCAGCTGCAAAAGATGGCGTTAGCTGATGTCAAAGTTCTTGCCTGGCATCCCAGCAAGGGCACTGGGTTGCTGTATTTCTTGACAATACCTCTGTCTTTTTTCTTTAAGCTCCTCTGATTTCTGAGAACTCTTGTGTAATTGCTCATTTCACAAATCTCCAGCTATACCAGAAAAAAATTGTTGCCCTGAGGTCAAGATTCGGTTGTGTTGTGTCATTCTTAGAGACTGTGCTCATTTCTGGCTCCAGCAGCCTGGCTGCCTGGCTTCATTGAAGGTGATCTATGTGAACCCTAGTCCAGATCTGAAGACATAAGCATAAAACTCACAATGGTGAAACTGGATCATCTGAATGCTAGTCTGAACATCATAAGTACATGACTGTAGTGTCTTCTGTAAATTTTGGGAATGTGATAGGTATTTCTTCTGAAAATTTCAGCTGATTCTTAATGGTTAATGCTGTGGCTAGCTAGGTTTGTAGTGGATCTGCCAGCTGGATTTGCTGATCCTGTGAGCAGTAAGCCTAGCTGTAGAGACAAGCAGCAGAAGGATTCTAATGGTGTTTCCACCTAGTAAATGTCACTTGAATCAGGGAGAAACGCATGGTGATGGGGAGCCTGATCTTACAAACTACACCCTGATTCCTTCCATTGTATTTGATGGTACCTAGACGTCCTTGTGATCAGGTAGCCATGGGTTTCTACGTGTCAGTACGAGACAGCACCAGCCAAAATTTTCCTCTGGAAGCAGTCACGTAGCTCAGAGACCAAAACAAATCCCTTAAGAAGTGATGATCCAAATGAAGTTACTTCCTTGAATTCCTTTGTAGTTTGAGTATCAAGCTGAAACTCCTCCCATGCAGGACCCTTTACTAGT
The DNA here is from genome assembly GCA_013400835.1 of Zapornia atra. Lineage (NCBI taxonomy): Eukaryota > Metazoa > Chordata > Aves > Gruiformes > Rallidae > Zapornia > Zapornia atra. The sequence goes on from VZTU01018059.1 coordinate 26,491, forward strand.
ACACTAGTGCTGACAGTACTGACTTTGTGTCTCACTAGATGCCCTGTGTTGGGTGACACTTCCATCCTCTTTTTGGGTCCTGTATTTGTCAGTGTCTCCTGGACATTACAGTCTTATTGGCTATGTAAGATGCTGCTGCATCCATAAGGATAACAAGGTGTCCAGCTCCTTTTGGTTGCTCTGTTCATGGTTCCCTTATCTCCTGAGACACTCTGAGCGCCATCACATGGGCATTTCTCAGGAAGAATCTGAAAGAGAAGACAAGACATGGCCATTAGTCATCAGCCATGCATTCATATGTGGTCTGTATGGAAAGAGTTCTGATGCCGGAGTACTTCTGTCCTCTGGGTGTACGTGCATGCAGATGTGCTCAGTCCCTCTGGGACTGCACAGTGCTGTGGTTGGTGTAGGATTTATACATATTATTATGGCTGTGGCTTTGCCAGTTTCATGGCTTATAAAGCATGTGGATTTTGCTAGAACATAGCTCAGTAGATGTAATCAAGAACTATTTTAGACGTATTTAGAAAATATGTTTGGACTATTTTTATCTGTTCATAGAGAAAGAAAGCTTTAGTTAGAAGTTCTAATTTTTAGTTAAAAGGTGTCTATAAAATCCCAGAAAAAGCTAAATAATCTCATGACAGTCAATGGAAGCCTTAGGACTTTCCAGGACTTCAACTAAGTCCTTTTTACTCCCTGGAAAACAAAACAAAAAAATATCCTTCGTCACAGAACTCTTATTTTGGTGTTGGCAGGATGGAACAAGAGGAAACTATAAAAAAAGTCTTGGGCTGAGGGTAGGCAGGCAGCTCATTTACAATAAGGAGCAAAGCTTTCCCAGGTAGGTTGATTTATAAACTGCTGCTGTTTGGAGTTACCTGTAGGATTGGGATGTGTTATCCTATAAATTGCAGAGAGATGGATGACTAGACAGATGACAGGGAAGCCACAGGAGAGATTCACTTATTAAAAATCTCTACAATTTATTGTGTTGTGATCCCAGCTAACCTGATGGACACGTGGTAGGAAGGGGTCATGTAATATACAACTAAAAGGTTTGTGTAAATCTCAGAGAGACGGTTACAGGCCACTGTCCTCTTTGGTTTAACAAACTTTTGCACAAGAAGAGGAAGTAGAGCTCTTTCAGTGAAGACCTTTTATCCATGGCAAAATATTTTAAGAAAATATGTTTTGGGCAAATGCCTGGCTTATCTCCCTGGGTTATTTTCTTTCTTGTTTTGTGAGATATTTGGTATCTTTGGGGGGGGGGTGGTTATCAGTATAATGCTTGTGGTTGATGTGAAGGAAGGGTCCTGTGCTTAATATTTTATTCTGGCAAAGCTCAGATCAATATATTGTGCTCTCTCTGTTAAATTTAATTTCATGTAGGCTGCTTCTTTTCCAGGGTTGGCAATTTCCTCCACAACCTTTCTGTCTACAGGTCTTTGAAACTGATGTGAATTTGTCCCTCACAACTTTTGACTTAATGTTGATGATGTGACTTGGAACAAGAGCTCCAGGAGGGAGAAGACAAGGTGTCCAGTCTTTATTTGCTCTAGCAGCCGTTCTTGGAGTATAAGTCTCAGCTCTTGTAAACTATGTGGACTCTGACTTGACACTGGCTTGTCAGGAAAGCTGTACCCTTCCTGCACATTTTCACCCTCTCAAAGAATACTCAGGAGGAGACACAAGTAGGGAAAGAGAGTCTGGAGTTTTTGAAGAGTGCAAACATGTGACCTAGTTTTCACTGCCTTTTGGTGACAAGCGTTTGTCTGACTGCTATTGCTAAGTTCATAATACTCTTTTTCCCATTAAATAATTGTCTGCATTGTCTTACAGAAAAATCCCTTTTTATTCTGCCTGCTTGTACGTCTGTCTAGTGGAAAACTTTCTGTTGCACTGTTCAGTAGACGAAATGTTTAACAGAAACGTCTATTGGCTTTATTGACATTTTCATTTTGGAGTTACTACATTCCATTTATTTATGTAAAGTCAAAAAGAGAACGATTTTAGCCAAACAGTCCTTTCAGGCTTTCTGAAAAACATTCAAATGAAATATTTATAGAGAATTTTGTTTCATTAAATATTTGGAAGTTTTGACCTGAAAAGTTGCTTTTAAAGGGTTGGTGTTGGTTTTGTTTTTCTTTTGGGGGGTTGGGGTTTTTTTGTTTGGTTTTTTTTTTTGTCTTGAATAATATCCGGGTTTTGGTATCTTAGAGTTTATTGCATGATGGAAAATTAGGTCAGAAATGCTCCTTTTCCACAGAGCTCTATTCCAAAGGAGGTGGCCATTCCCTTTTCCCTTGATTTTAAGTGTTTTAAGCCAGGTTTCCTACTACAATGAAGAAGTTTCTCATACCTTTTTTCATAAGAATAATAGTATTCCCTTCAGCTAAGGGATTGCATTCTACTCTGCAGCTTTCAGGTGGTAAGAAGCATTAACTGAAGGTGTTCTTCTCTTCTTGACCTATGGTTGCATGTAGTCAAACAACTGTGCTGTTTTCCCCTCAATTTAAACACATTTTAAATCCAGGCTAAAAGACTCATTCTACATAGTGACACAGAAATGTTTGTATTCTGTAGGTGTTAAGAATACTGATAAACTAAAGCAGAGCTGTGTAATTACGTGCATTTATCCTGCAAGAGTAAATATCTACTTTCTGCTATTTATACAATCATGGAATAGTTTGGGTTGGAAGGGACCTCAAAGACAGAATCACAGATTCACAAGGTTGGAAAAGACCTTTGAGATCATTGAGTCCAACCATACTCTTCCTCTACTAAACCATATCCCTAAGTACTTCATCTACTTGTCTTTTAAATACATCCAGGGTTGGTGACTCAACCCCCTCCCTGGGCAGCCCGTTCCAGTGCCCGATAACACTTTCAGTGAAGAATTTTTTCCTAATGTCTAATCTGAACCTGCCCTGGTGCAGCTTCAGGCCATTCACCCTCACCCTATCACCTGTTGCTTGGGTGAAGAGAGCAACACCCATCTCCCTACAACCTCCTCTCAGGTCATTGTAGGCAGTGATAAGGTCTCCCCTCAGCCTCCTCTTCTCCAGTCTAAACATCCCCAGCTCCCTCAGCTGCTCCTTGTAAGGTTTGCCCCTTCACCAGCCTGGTTGCCCTTCTCTGAACTTGCTTCAGGACCTCAGTGTCTTTCTTGTAGTGAGGGGACCAGAACTGAACGCAGTACCTGAGATGTGACCGTCTAGTTCCACCCTCACTGCCATGGGCAGGAACACCTTCTGCTAGACCAGGTTGCCCAAAGCCCTATCCAGCCTGGCCTTGGACACTGCTAGGCAGGGGGCAGCCACAGCTTCTCTGGGCAGCCTGTGCCAGGGCCTCACAGGGAAGACTTTCTTCCTCATATCCAACCTACATCTACCCTTGAGTGTAGCAGTAAGACCAGGACAGACTTTTAGTCTGAGGCTGCTGCCTTGTCTTGTTCCTTGCTCTCAGAACTCTGAGGAGCAGCCCAAGAATATCCAAAGAGTGCCCACAGCTTTATCCATGGGAGAACCTGTGTCGTGTAGACAAGCTGATGAGGTTTTAAATAAGTGAAGTTAGTGCAAGTAACAATTGTTATATTTTAGCTTCTGAAGACTGTAAAGGTAAGAGCCAGGTGGAAGAACCAACAGTTTTAAAATACTTATACACTAAAAGAACACAGTTATTTGTGTGCATAAAGGAATCAGAAATTTATGTTTGCTGATAGTCCAAAAATCCCTTGTAAGTAATACAACACTTAACTGGAATGAACTGTGATCCTTAGCTGTCACTGACTTCCCTGGAAGCAGGTTGGGGCTTGTGATCTGGAGCAATAGGCAAGGTAGGCTTTTAAGCCAGGTATAAACTGCAAATTGATCAATTTCTTATTTTCTCTTGGTTTTTCTTTTTTCTCTACCTCCTGATAGATTCATTGCAGATAGATACTCCCTCCCACTACTGGCAACATTATGAGCATGCTGAAGGCTGCTCTTTCAAAGTCTTCTGGCAAACACAGGTTATCACTCACTAGAAATCCCCTGTCTGTCTGTCCTTCCCAGTGGATCATGTGCAGCAGTCCAATAGGAATTACCTCTCTCTTCTAGGTCAAGTGGGTTCATGTCATTCTCATGCACATGGTTGGGGTCTGCTCATTGCTTTGACATTGCCTTCCATAGCACACCAGTGAGATGCATGAGGGTGGCCTTGCTTTTGCTCATTTTATTGGTGATAGTTTGATTTTACTAACAACCATGTATGGTAACTCAGCCTGGCATTGCTTTGTTGTTTCAGCATTTGCTTTTTCCCTGCCAGTACGGATAAGTCTGGCAACATATTTTGGTGATCTGTCATATAGGCTCTTTTTCATGTTTGCTTAGTGGGCTAGGCATTTACTGATTTGTTTGAGGCTTCTCACAGAAACTAAGGCAAAATATTTTGAATAGTATTTTGGACAATATCTGCCTGAAGAAGCTGTAAAAATTGGCAAGGGGAATTAAGATACCTGAAATAACTTTAAACTCTATTATCAGGATACATCCTAAACTAAGGAGTATCTTTTTTAGATAGACTTCTGAAGTCAGGAGAGGAGTTGAATTATTTTGTGTTTATAAGTAGGACTTCCTGTCAAGAAAGGTGTGCCATCTCTGACTTGACTGTGCATTTCTTAGGTTGGACTCAGAAGGAAGAACATAAAGGAATAATGAAATTAGAGATGGGAACATCAGTAAAGTCTTCAATGCCTCGTAAGAATAGGGATCCTAATGATAATAAGCAGAGGGAGAATAATCAAGTTCAGGAGGAAAGTATATATGAGACTATTAAGACTTGAAAAATGGTGAGTTTGTTGGTTTATGAAGGAGACAACTGAATGAAGATAATATATAATTTGTTGTTGTTTTGGTTTTGAAGATTGGGGTGGGGAAGTTGAGGATTGATCTGTTCTCTCTATTAATGTTTTTGTAAGAATATGTAGAGATTTCTTTCTTACAACAGGCGTTCTGTATTACTTGGAAATGATCAAGAAAGGAGTCCCTGCATACAGAAACATCTACTTTTAAAATTCAAGGTTCACTTGGCAAGGAGAATCAACTGGTACTGTAATGACTTCCTGATTCTGAAAAAAAAAAAATATTGGAAGGGCATGGGGAACAAAGAAAGAAATGTTCATAAATCCAAGGTGTCCTTGAGGAAAACAAGGCTTCTAAAGCTTAGAAGATAAAGCAGCAAGCTCTGAGACTCACGGGGGCAGAAATTAATGGCAAACAGGAAAAGAATTAAAAAGGCTTCAATCGCTAGTAGTTTCAAAGGAACTGTTTCCTTTGTTTTCTTTGCCTTAAATGGAGGCTGATGTGGATCCTGGAGAACTAGGCTTAACCTTGATGCAGACTCTGAAAAGAAGTTTGAAAGAATCATTTGTGGCTGCTGACCCAAATGATAACCTAACACTGAGCATGCTGTTGCACAGAACTAGTATCACACCCACAGACCAGTGCTGAATATGCCCTTATGGTTTCACAGCCTTATGGGGATACCAGAAATCACCATCCCCACCCCTCCACTTGAAAGTGATAATGGAAAGGACATCTGGGCTTCCAGAGGAGTAAAGCTCTCTATCAGTCAGTCAGTCCCTGTCTTTCAGAACTTCATTATTCATGCTGTACGGGTGGCATTGCTGACCTGTGGCCATCTGAATGTTCATCTTCTCATCTTAGAGCTTACTGCCTGACCTTCTGCTCTCTATAAAGTGACACATTCTCCTGTCTCTGGTGTACCTGAATACATTGGGGCGAACAGCCCTCTAGAGCTGTCTAAGTCTGCTGCAGAGAAAGCACAGAAAACTGATTTAGGCTGTCCCCAACTCCTTGCTGGCTGTGCTGATAGAAGTACCCAACTCTTGCTCACCTGGGCTAGGTCTGACATAAAATGAAAAATAAAAGAGTGAGGGTTACAGTGAGGGCAGGTGAGAAGCAGATAGGTGAAAATAAAGATGGCAGATCCTTACTGCAGACTCTGCAAGTTAAAATGTGATGTGTGGATGAGAATGCGTTAGTGGCACTTGCTGTCATATCATTGTATGCTGAAACCTGGCAATCCCAGAGGACAGGGATACAACTGGTGCAAGAGTTATTCAGGGCTCTAGCAGAGGATGATATGAATGGCCACCACATCTCATTTCCTGGTGTCACTAGCCACGATGAGCTCCAGGATATGGACTCCTAAGAGAAGGGAGACTTATGAGCAAAGAGGAGACTAGAGGTCTGTGCTGACCAGAGGAGTAGACAGGATGAGGTGGCAGAGTGAGAATGTGCCCAGTTAAGTCAGGGAAGTAAAAGGGTGAAGCTGCCTTCCTGAAGAAGGCTTTTTCCAACAGGGAAATTAGGCATGTCCAGCTGAGGGAAACCACATTTCTGTCTTGTATCAGGCCTCCAAAGTGACTTCATGAAAGAGAGAGACAAGATAGCAAAGATATTTTCAGGATGATGTGGTGTTGAGAATGGGGTCATTGGGCTGAGCAGCCCCAGGAGAAGGCAGAAGGTCTCTGACTTCAAGTTCTCTTTACCTCTCTTCACAAGGGTTGCTGTATGAAGGGAGTACAGTACTTCTCCCTGGAGAAAGCAAAATTTGGCTAACCAAGTACCTTGATGCCTTGTTCATTTCTGTCCTTTTCTTTTTCCTATGACCTCTTCAGACAATTGCCCCTTGAAACACATTTTGCTGCTGTTTTCATTTGCTTTCCTTGGATGTGGAATATATGCAAAGCTTCTTGAAGAACACAAGCATTACAGAGGTTTAGGCAGCATTTTTGAGTTTCTTGATGAATTTTTGAATTTCTGAATGTATCTACTTTTGCAGCCCTTCTGCGAACTGAGAGAAGTGGCTATAATTCTCAAGCAGGGAGGTGGGGTAGCCAAAAGATTGTAATAGAGTTGATGCCATATTGAAATAAGCTAGTGGTTTAGAAGTTTCCATTCTAATCTGGAAACAGTCTCTTAGTATATCTGATTGCTCTAGTCCAAAGCTATTATCTTGGACAAGAACTGAAATGGCTGGTGATCCAGCATCAGCTGTATATATGTGAGTGAAAAAAATAGATGAGGATGGTTTGGGCATGGTGATCCCTGAATGCAAATGAAAAAAGAAACATATTTGGCACCATTACAAGTCAGGCGCTTTGAGGATTTCACAATTGTGTCCTTTTTTATAGCAATAATAAATTTGTCAGTTATGTGGGGAAACATTGTGGAAAAATGAATGCCTTTTACTGCATTCAGAGCTGGTGCTCCAAATCCAGCAAGATAATAGCCAATAAAACTTTGAGCTGGGAGGTTGAGTTCTGCATTGCTAAAGCCTTCATTACATGTGGTTTTAGAAAATGTACACATGTGCCAGAGTATCTCATTGTTCTTTGGCTAGTTAATTATTTTGTCAGTATGAAGTGGCTCTAATTCCAGCTATGAAATGCAAGTTTAGCTTATATTGATCCTCCTGCCCAGGTATGTCATTAGCAGCTTTGTAGGATGCTGTTAAGAGTAGTTGGGTTTTACTTGCAGCTGACTCATGCTGTATCTTACATGTTGAAACAAATTACATCTCCATCCAAATGTACTTGATTCTTTTTTTTTCCTTGTAGAGGGTTGTAACTGATACCCCCAATTATTTTTTTTTTAATTAGAAAGAGACAAGAGCCAACCTACTTGGGCATCCCTTGGGGAATGTGACTTGCAGTTCCCAGAACTTCATAGTTAAATGTCAGTCTGCTGTGGGCCTAGAGCATAGCATCTCTAGTCTGACAAGACAAGAGTATAGTACATGCCAGTTTCTTCATTAGGTGTTAGGCTGAAACTCACTATTATGATCCAGTAACTCCTTGTTGATAAAAGGTTATATTTGGTCAGGCTGGAATAAAATCAGGAGTTCTTCTATAACCAGGTTCAGTTTTCAGCACTGAAAGTGCTTGATGTCATGAGAAGTAAGCAGCTGAATCTGTAGGTTTGACACAGTACCCGCCCACTTGTTGGTTCTTTCAATATTGTGAATTCAATTCTAAAAAATGGTACTTCCCATGTAGTGCCTTTTTTTTTCCCCCCTAACTGGTGTACAGTTTATAAAACTATGTATATGCTAGCACCCTTTGTCAGATCCTCAGGGGAATGGAGTTAAAGACACAGTGACTTCAAACAGCTCTGAAATACGGCATCCTGTAGAGTGGGATATGTGAGGCCTATTTGTAGTGTGACCAATGCTATGCTAGGAAAGACAGTAACACCTCAGGCTGGATGAAAGCCAATAAACAAGGACATGTAACTCTGCCCAGGCAAATCACAGAGTATTTTAAAATAGAAGAATGATCTGCTACCTAAGAAATTAAGAAACTGTTGCTTTAGTGTAAGCCAGGTAAGGTTCTAGCAACACTGGGAGTCTTCCAAAGGCCAAGAGGACTGTGTATTACTGCACCATCACTAATATATCTCATCTGATCCAAGCTGAAATCCTTGAGGGACTATGCCACATGTTTTCTCAGCATAGATGGAAAAGTGGTTGATGAAAGGACATTTGTAGGCGGCATTGGGCCTTTGTAGGGGACACTGGTCACAGAGCACGTTTTAGTGGTGTAGTGTGGATGGTTGGACTTGGTGATCTTAGAGGTCTTTTCCAACCTTAAAGATTCTACAATTCTGTGTTTCTATGAAGAGCGAGACCTTACTGTTCAAGGCACTATGCTGGCAGGAAGGTGGCAGGAGAGTTTGGAACGGGCTGGCTCCCACCATGCTTTGCTCCAAAGGATACCTTTCTGGGAGGGCAGCAGTGTATTACCCCTCCCTGGGATAAGAAAAGATCCGTGCTGACAGTGGCATCTGCCAGAGAATCAGAAAATGGAAACTATTGTTTCTGCTACATCTTCACGATCTTTGGTACCTGGTCTGTAGAGCACAGTTTTAGCACAATATTATCACATGTATGGGGCTTTGCAATGAACGTGGTGTACAAAAAGGGTGTAGAGGTGGATTTGCTGTTCCCCATAGCAGGTTACAGATGTACTATCAGGAAAACTCTTCCTGAAGTCAACCAGCGGATATTGCTGCTGGTTGTATGCATTTGGAGAAATGCTGTAGACTTTAGTATCGTTCCTTTGGATGTAAACAGCCAATGGTGGAGGATCAGACCCTTCTTTTTGTGTCAGGAGCCAGAGGCAATTGCGGTCAGAGGATTTTTAAAGGAGACAACTGAAAGCAGAGGATTACATTTGTTTTGTTTGATTTTAGAGACAGACAGACACTAAGGTTTTGAATTTATTGTATCTGGCTGTCAGATGCAGTCAGGTTTAATGTGGTTAATTTTAGAGAACTGAAATATAAACCAAAATCACTTAAAAACAGAAACAAATTTCATCCTTTCCCAGACAGAATGTTTGTAAACAACACAGTACTATGAAACATACTTCTAATTGTGTGTTAGTGTTTCTCCTGTAAGGATGAGCATGCAGCCATGGGAGCAGCATTCCACTAAATATTTGGAGATCAGATGTGAACTGCAGAAAGAGGTCCAGACAATTTACTAACATCCATGTGCTTTAGACAACCCAGTGTTTGCTCTTTCCTCTGTGGCCAGAGACCTTCTTCCTCAGTCTTCTGCTCCTCCACCTTCTGCTGGCCAGCAAGCTACAAAACAACTGTTCCCTCCCAATTTACTGCACTTGCTGAAAACTCTGGTAAGTCCTCTCAGGCCAAATGTTGCCAGAAGTCATCTCCTCTCTCCTCGCCCCTTCATCCCTGTACTTGTTTCTGGGAAAAAACCACATGTGGTTAAAAGGTTTCAAGTTTGCCATGTTGTGCAGCCCCAGCTCAGGAAATAGCATCTGTAGAAGAGTGCCACTGAAGTCCTGTCAGATGTTTTTGGCAAAGAGGCAAACAGGAAGGCTTGGTTTGAGCATGGGAAGTTTAAAGCTTCCGCACTGGTCTCCAAAATCTCTCTGGAACCAAAGCACTTGAACTGGAGTCTTATGTGGGGTGGGTCTGCATCAAATCACAGACATGAATGGTAGGAAGAAGGAGAGGACTTCAGCTGGAGGCATGTGTCCTCCATAGCTTATTGAGAGTTACTATTTTCTGATGGGAGGTGAAATGTTCAGCCCCTCTCCTTTTCTCTTTGTGCAATTGCTTTGCCCACTGCTAATTTACATCTCAGGCATAAAAGAAATCTTTGTGTTCAAATGAAAACCATGAAGCTTCACTCTAGAGGCGATTAAAAATGAACAGATGAAATACTATAATATACTGAACAATATTAAAAGATTTTTAACTTTTTCCAGAAAAATATGTCTGCAGATCTATGTGCCATGGCAGAGGTTAGTCTAGAGGGATTTGATCCCATGAACAGAACAATATAATGACTTTTGATCTTTACTGAAGTGGTAAGTGAATGGAAACAAGACAAAAAAAAGGAAAGCAGCACAGGAGGTAGAGATTCTGGAGAACACACCAGAAATTAATCTTCATTAATTGTTATAAGCCCCACCTCAAAGAGTCTGTCACAAATGCCAGGGGGCCAAGGCACTCATTTCTTTTTAGACCAGAGACTGACAGTAGAGGAAACCCAACAGAAAAGTCCCCAGGAATGGTGTGTAGACTCAGTAGCCATGCAATGCAAATCACTGGTGCCGTAGGTATCATTCAGCTGTCTTCAGATATGGTTCTGAAGTTGGAAATGGCAGTGATAAATTTTGTGCAATTAGGTTGTGTTATGATTGGACTTGGCCATGGAAAATTAACCTTGAAGATTATCTTAAGGGATCATTAAACCATCTTTCCTTCTGAAGGCAAATGCAACTATATCGACATCATCCCTGACAGATATGTGTGTCTAACTTTTCCTTAAAGATGGAGGCTTTAGGTTGTGGCCTCAAAGATTAGATAAACATTAACAAGTTATAGTAATACACAATTGTGATTACTAGAATTAAGCCTGTTTTCTAAGGAGTTGGAAAAATTAATCATTCTTTTAAAATGTCAGTGTGTGAAGGCTAGTTACCCAAGCCACAAAGCGAGTTCAAACTTAAGCTCTGGAGAAAGGTGAGATGGTAAATATCCTGGTCTTGCTCCCCCCAGACTGAGCTTGCTCTCTGTCTTTTATAATACTGATTTGACTAAAGATGCGTAAACTTCTTAATACCTTTTGGTAGTGGGGAATGAGGGAGGAGTGCAGTCAGAATTGAAGGCATTCAGTGTGGTTTTATCTGAGTTACCTTCTGCTTTCCTTTCACATGAGGTGGAGGTGAGCAGGGGGGGTGTGGTAAGTCAGTAACTAGTTAAGGCTCTCCAACCTTATCCACGTTGACTTAGGAGCTGCTAACTTCCCCTCTATGGGTTTGCCAAAATTTGTGCTGAAAATCTGTGTTTATTTTATCTGGTTTTAATATCCAGCCAACAGTTTGTGTCTGTTTTGCACTTACTGCGGCCTTCTTTAGGCATCCTTTTTCACCAAAATTGCTGAGGGATGTATGGGGAAAATTGTTTGTGAACTGTAGTCTTGACTTGAGAATTGGGTCATGAGTTACTGTCTGCGAATTTAATCCTCAAAACTAAACTGTCAGCAGGAATCACTGAAATTGTAGGAAATTCTCTGTTAAAAAATTCAGTTTGTTTTTACCTGGACAACTTCTTTTCAAGCTCTGCAGGGATTTGATTCCAAGTCCAGTACTGCCGAAGGAGACTCCTGTTTTTGCTTCAGCAAGGTTGGGATTTGGGCATAAATTAGGCTTGCTTTATAACACAGACTTAATTCTGTCACAGACCTTCATCTCCCTCTGGGTTTTTTGGTTTTTTTTTTTGCTCCAGAGCGAACGTAGTTAAGGCTACAGGGTTTTGAGATGAGTGCCTCCTTTACAGATATAAATCCCTTTTCTAAAACTGGAAAAAAGAGAAGTGTATTGTGACTGACAGCTCAATCTGAGCTTTGCATCTAACAAAACCCCAGTCCGCGTGCGAGGCAGGAAGTGAATTGCAGAGCTTCAGAAATAGCACAGAAACCTACATTCCGCTTGCAAACGCGCCGTTCATAGCTCCCACAGGGGCTGTAGCTCAGCCCCCTGCAACAAAGGCAGCAATCTGGGTGTGGGATAGCACGTAAAAAGCTATGCTATGATATACACTCACAATAAGGCTGCCTTACAGCAGGTAGGAAATCTTCTAATTGCTTGGAGTATGTGTTAGAAGGTTGCCTTAATGCGGAGAGTTTGCATGGAAAGGGTAGTGAGCAGAGCAGAGTGCGCCTTTGAAGGCTCACTCTGGTCCCATGAAGCTGCAGTTAGGTCAGGTTTGCTGCACGCTGAAGGGAGGTGAGCCAAAATCCTCCATGCTCCTGCTAAGCATGGGAATCCAGACCTGGAGTTTACAGCTAATGAGACGTGTCAAAGTAGCTCGAGGGAGCTGGGCTCCATCCAACAGGGTCGTCTTTGCTTTGATTTTGTTTCTCATACAGTGGGATTGGGTTTATGTTACAGTGGGTCTGTGGACTGAAATCTGACTCTTAAAATGACCCTGTATGCTTTTTCCCAGCTCCCAGAGTTGTTGCTTCCTTTCTTTGCAGAATTCTGCCATTTCTAAGGCACAATGTGGACAAGAATACATGTGTACACAAGATGCATAAATAAAAGCATGCCTGCAGATTACTTTAGTAGTGGTGGCATCACAGTATGGGATAGGGCATGACCAGGGCCAAGGTGAAAGCAAACCATCTGTCAAATCCTGCCACCCCCTCCACCTCCCCACACCAGCACATTGTTAGGATGGTGGGCTGGATTGTTCCCTGCCTGGTGAGGGAAATAAGATGGACCAGAAGGATGCTGGCTGCTGCTGTGGGTCCAATGTATTGCCTTTGGGATCAGTGGGAGGGCAGAGCCCAAGCTGGACTGTTGATGGTGGGAAAGGATTGGAGGGCTGGTCGGAAGCAGTGCCCTAATTCCATCAGTGTGGCATTGGTTGGTTTTTGCACCTCTGATGTAGTTTTCTGCCTCAATGGGCTGGTGAATCTATCCAGAGAGTGTTAAGACCATGGAGGATGACAATACTGTTTTGGAAGCAGAAGTTTCTAACATTTACTGAAAACTTGCAGATAAAATCTTAAAAACCTTGAAATTTCTAGAGAAGCAGGGAGAAACAAAGACACATTCCCAGTGTGGTATTCTGTCATCATATTTAATGCAGTTCATAGTAAATGCATCTATGTTTTCTGTGTCTAAATAAATATATATACATCTGTTTGTTAAGCAGTTTCTCTGCTTATGACTCCAGGAGTTTTTCTTAGTAAAATGAAGAAAATAAATAGTTTCATATCACCTATATTTGCAATCCCACGGTAAAAGAAAAGTTTTGTGGTAGCTTCTGTTAGTGCATTTCAAGAACAGATATCTGAATCTGTTTTATTCAGATGCACCAAGCACACTTGTTTGCAATGATGGAAATTATAAAACCTTTTGGAATGACGTTTTTTTATTTGCCTGAATGGAAAATAAACAAGCTCCATGTTCTTTCCCACCTCAAACATAATAATCTGGAAATAGTTTAAAATGCTGGAAGGCACCCGTAGGAGACACAAAATGGAGAAACAGAATCGTCAACTTTCCTGACTGATTAGTTCTGGACTTTGAACTAGGCAAACAAAATTTAATCTCAAACAATAATTTTCAGAAATTCACAACTAAATGCAAGGACAATTTTCCATTGGCCTGGACTAGTTTATTTTCATCTGTCCTGCATGGTGTCCTTTTCTGTGATAAATCCCATGGGAGAACTCAACGCGCAGCAGAGTATGGGAAAGCAGTCTAATGAAAGTAGTTGTGCAACTTATAAAACACAGCCATTCCTGGGATGCTCGGGCTTGCTACTCAGAGAGAAGGGAAAGGACACAAGCCCAGGATGCTCAAGGGCTGAACCTCCACTCCACTCCCATTAGCACCTCCCTGTGAGCTGTGCACCACTGCAATGCAATAGGCGCAGGTTTTGGTGGTGCTGCCACCCTTCCTTTGGCAGAACTAGGCAAGAATATGTCTACAGCCTAGGCTACAAATGGGAATAACTTTCCACCAGCCATCTCTATCAGCAGGAGAAGTTTTGTTCTACTTATTGCGCATAACAGTGTTCTCTGCCAACAGCTTCATTGATCAAGGTATAAAAGAAGGTAGGGAGCTGACATTTGCTGTCCTCTCTGCAATGCTGGCTCTGCAACCTCACCAGTGAAGGGAAAAAATGAAATTGCCTTGCTCTCCTTCTGCAGACCTATCATTAACCTCACTAACAGGGAAGGAGGTAGCATTTTTAAACCCCATGCCTGGGGGATTGCACATGCAACAACTTTTAATGTCAGCATTGGTGTTATCGACACTCCTGAAAACATAACCCAGGTGAGCAGAGGTTCTGATTGTGCATATTTATCCCAAGGGGATGGAAGAGAATCAAGGGTTACAAAATAGAGGCCCAAACCAGCCTTGTCTATGATAAAGGAATGTCTACATGTTTTCATTTGTAAATGTGAATTTAAAAGAATATATATATATGTTATTCACAGTGAAAAATAAAAGGCTATTCATCAATGTTTAAATATTATGCCTTAATAAAATTACATTTTCCAGAGCCAGTCATGACTTTAAGACATATCATGGCTAAAAATATTAAGGGAAGGATCACCACAGCAACAATCTCATTGCTCCCCTTCTGCAGAGGAAATGGAAAAACACTCAAACTTTGCCAACCTAAATGAATTATCCAGATCATCAGAACTGCAAGGAAAGCGGTATGGAATCTGCTCGGGGTGTGTGTGTGTGCCCGTGGGCATGCACACACGTGTTAACTGGATTGCAGCCCGTTACATCCATATGTCAAAGGGGGAGCTCTGAAGATATGCTCAAGAGAAAAGAGCTACCATGCCTGTCTCTTAGTTGACCAGCAGATCCCATGCACTGTGAGGTGCTCACTGCAGCTCTGACGGGCTTCAACTGCTGGGCTGGGCTGTCCTGCTTGTGATGATGTGAGATGGGATGGGGGACGCTGGTGCTCTCTCGGTCTTGTTCCAGTGCAAAGATGGGAAATGGCTAGTTTATTCAGCCAGGTCCAGGAACACAGCACTGCTCTTACTCTGCTCTGGCAGTAGCTGCTTTGTGTCAGCTGTGGTTTGCTTTGCCAAAGAAAATCTGCTTGTTTTCTGGGGAGGGAGGGACAGGGATGAAAGAGTTGAGGCAGGAGCAATATTGTCGCTGCTGGACTTGTAGCACAAGTAGCTTGTGCAGGAATCTGCACTGGAAGCCTCCTCTGACCAGGCTGCCCATATGGTTACTGGAGAGAGGCTGGCTTTTCTAGAGGCAGCCCAAGGAAAGGATGTGACTTAGAATAGTGGTAATGATGTCAAGATCTTTGGCAAATTCAGCATGCATCAAAGACTCAAAAATCATGTTAGGGCAGCCCAAAAACATGTGGCTTTTGAGCATGGGAAGACAAGGTTAGGCTTGGAGTACAAAGACAGTATGTTTCCATTCCTGCTGCTCCCGCTGTTAGGAAGACCGCTCGTTCAGCTGTTTGTTGGTCCCACACTAAACCCTGCATTGTCAGCCAGCCACCAGGCTGCCATTATTTTCTGGCTTGGGTTTCTAGCTGGGCACCTCCCTTAGTTTTTCTGGGATTGTATATTTTAAATGGTGTGTGATTGGTCTGTGTCTTTAGACTTTTCTATTTTTCAGGCTCATAGAAGTTTTACAAAGGGAGCGCGTGATTCTCCTGGACAAATTTAAGCCTACTGATAACAGACTCGATTTTCTTTTTTTTCTTTCATGCAGGCCAGTGCAGATTTGGGCGCAGCGAGATGACCTAAGTCATGCCAGCTGTATCCGGGCCCCATTTGGATATCTACCAAATGATGGGTCCAGTACATACTATAATGTTGATGCAGACTGAGTTCCGGTGATCACCCATACCTGATTGTAACGTGGCTGGGAAACGGACAAGATGGCTGCGTATGGGGCTTCCTCCTGACTTGCAGTAGGTACTGTTCAGGGCCCTCAGGTGCCAGTGGCAGTGGAAGTACATGAGAAAGCAGGGTGTTTAAGTTTGATCACAGTCGCAGAGCCTTTGTGGCTTTCATTGCCATTATCTGTAGCTTGCTGTAAAGGGCAGTTTATGGCAAAATTGACTACTATGTAATATTCTGCCTTTCATTTTTAAAAAAAGTTAATTTTAAAGTTTTCTTGGCAATTAATTTCTGGAAGCCTGTAGGCCCATCCACTCCTTGCTCTCTTTTCTGTCCTTTGCTATCTGCCACCTCGCTGTGCCCACTGTGGCTCCAAGGCTGGCAGCCTACTGAACTGCAGAGCCTTGCCACATGGCATGAGCTTTTGGGCAGGATTTTGTGCTGGCTGGCAGTGGTGCTGAGCGATTGTGGCGGGGGAAAGCTAACAGCGGCAACTGGAGTTAATGAATCCGACATCGCCCTGCAACAGGGATGGGAATCCCAGAGCTCGAGGGGAGGAGGTTCATGAAGGTCTGATGTGTGACTGACTGGAGGGGGTGAAAGTACATCTGGATGGGCTAAGGAATACATGTGCACTAGAGTATTTTTGCCTTATACTTAATTCAGCGCTTGCACGTTACGGGCTTTTTTTCCCTATCTCTTTTTAAGGTTCACTTGTTTTTCTGGGTAAGGAAAGATGTGAGTGGTGCATACAGTTAGATGAATGTCTACTATGATTCTGTTATTGTGTGCTGGACCTTTAAAAATAAAGTGTTCCCTAGGTTGCAGTCTGGGAGGGATTATGTATCAATGCAAGATGGCCCTTACAGTGAATTACACGCTTGTTTTTCTCTCATGCAGTTGATATTTTTCTCCTTGCTTGTTTGATTTAATTTGAAACAAAAGCCATTCTGGTTGTAGGAAGTTTTGATTTAGGTGCTGAAGAAATGGAACGGGATTAGGTCTGTGGAAAACATCACTGAGGAAATCCTACAAGAACAGCACATTGCTTCACTCACCATCCTGTCAAAGCCAACTCGACAAGACACCTCCTCTGTACAGCCCTGACCTACCTGTTAGCAGGACAGATTCTCAACTACATGACAATCCACGCTGACCTTTTTTCCCCTTCAAACTCCCTCCCTCCAAACTAAGGTCCATATGTTATAACCAACACCCTAGTCTACAAAAAATTGAATGGATTCCTAGCTGCAAAGTATTGTCTGGGTTCCTGATAATGAGATAATATCTAAGAAACCATCAATTTCTTTAATTCAGATCTATTGGATGAAAGTCTCAGATATTAAGGACATGTCTAGACCAGCTGTGGGTCAGATGCTTCTACTATATATTCTTTTCCACAGAATCATTCCACCTGCATTATAATTTAGGAATAGGAGACTCAGTAGCCTCAAAGCTGAACGTGGCCTCACAGAGTGCCTTCCCAGGGTGCTATTTTATTCTCTCTGTTGTACCCTCCTGTCAAATGTGATGGGAAATCAATGATGAACAGGAGATCCTTAATCTCCATGGATACTTGTCAAAATCTGAGCTGGCTGTTTATTTTCTCATATTTTACATATGACTAATTTACTTACGAAGGGAAAAGAAAGAAGCTATTTGGGGTTGACATCAAAAATGAGAGAAAGAAAATTTGTCAGTGGTTCTCAGCTGGAGCTGGTGGGAGGCCTCCAGAAACCTGTCCCATACCTCTATCCCTGGAGCTTGTTGTCAGCTCTTGTGCTTTGTTCTATGTGTGCACTGGGGTCTCGGGAGAACACAGCTGCTGCAGCTGCTCATAGACCAAAAGGTGACCTTCTGAGCAGCTGAAGAATGATGCATTATTTAGTGCATTCCTGGCTAAAATGGAAATGAAATTATTTTGTTGGCAGAATGATTTGTTTGTCCTTTCACTTGGATGCATACTCTGTGCACCACACACTAGTATGGCAGGCACACCACTCCTCGGGGCTTCTTCTGGGTAAAGCTTTTGATAAGACAGGTATTACACTTTGAAAAAACACTCTTAACTAGAAAGACCCTACTGGCCAAATGTAATAAACTTCAGTTTAGAGGTACCAAGTTTGCAGAATCCAGCTTCTATTTAAATAATGTGTAGGAGTGAAAGCTTCCCCGTGAAGTGTATGTCTCTAGACTATCAGCTGATACTGGTAAGTATCATAACCAGCTCTTATTTAAATATGAAGTATTTTATTTCTTTCAATTAAACAAGAGCTTCTTGGAAGGCACCATAGCAGGACGTCTGATTGCGGGGATGTTTAATGAATAGAGTATTTGTCATTTACATAGACAGAGGTTTCAGTGACTTCCTCCCAGCAATCTGTGATAGCCAGGTACTCAGGCACTCTGTGTATCCACTGGGCGAAGGAGGCATATGGGAACAATTTTTCACAATGTCTAACTTTAGATTTCCTATGTGGTCTTCCAGACAGAGATTCAAAGAACCTGAGGCTGGAGCCTACCTCTCCTGCTGTCTGTGAATGAAGAAGACTGCAATATACTATGCCTCAAGTCCATCTGCTCTTGAACTTTATAAATACCTTCAAAAAGACATATGTAATGGTGGTTTTCCTTTGAAGTTTCCAACACCGTCGATGAAGGCTTGAAAGTGGCATCATTCACGTATTTCAGATGGAGAGAGCTGAACTGTCAACTGATTTACAAATGGCCAGTCTTCTCTGAGAAATGAGCACGTGGAGGAACCTGGGGGAAGATACAGTGCTTAGCAAGGATTTCTCTGAGCTCAACAAACCCTGAAACTTAGGAAGAAATTTGCACAAATGAAGAGGTGCCCAGAAAACCATGCTATCTTGTTGGAGAACCCAGTGGGAAAAATTTTCCATGAAAATTATAGGTATCTGCTTCTATGGCATTATTTTTATTAGTGAAAGACTAGATGGGGTAAGGCAAGTAAACAGGAATTCTGTAAATGGTTACAAGTGTTTTCAGATGCCTGTTAGGTACTGTCTTAATTGCTACAACAAACAGCACAAGGTCATGAAAAATGAACACCTTTCTACTGAGAAGATAAACTGCCTTTTAAAAGAAAGGAATGAAACCCAGGTCTGTGATTTCTTGAATCCCAATTAATTAAAATAGACTGAAGAAGCATAAACACCTGAGCAGCTTTCAAGACATTTCTCTGGCATGTTCTTAGTGACTCTGAGTCCTTTTTTCCAACTGCAGTGTCTGCTCATCCTTGTTGCAGCAGCACCCTTCAAACCAGCCTCCCCCGAAGGATCCAGCAGACGTGGTCTGGGAGACGAGCTGAGCGCAAGCTGGTAAGCATTCACTGCAGGGAGTTCTAAGTGTTGTGGGATTTAGTCAAACAGCAAAGTACAAGCTTCTACTATGACTCATCTGGTGTAAAACTAGTGCTAAGTATTGTACATAATTAAAACAACATTATTACAGTGAGATAGCACTTCTTTTTTTGGCATGGTTAAAGTCTTGAAAAGGTGTAATGTTTTCAGCCTTCAGAGCTGTGAATAAGATGAAGAGTTCTGATCCTAGTTCATTCTAAAAGATATCATGGCTACAGTGAGCTTAGATCATCATTTGCGTTACAGCTGAAGCTCTGCATGCATATTTCAGTTGCTTTCATGAAAGGTTGTGGTTTTTTTGCGAGAATAAACAGAACCTTAAAGTAGTATTCATTAGAGAAGACTTGCAACAATGACCCATCTAGACATTCCAAGGGTTTGCTGATTTTTATGCCTACAAATCACGTATCTTATTTTGAACCACAATCCTTAAAGAGGTGCTAGTGGTATTTCAAGTAACAGACACAAAAAATTACATTTGCCATGGAGCGCAGTAGAAAACGTTGGCAACAGTGGAGTCAGAGAGCTGCAGTTTCAACATTTGAACACTGGCTGTCAGCAGGTACAGAACAGAAGTATTAGTCAGTCCATGGCCCTACCAATGGGAAAAATTTAAAAAGGAGGTCATTACAATTTGCTAACATGTCCCAGCCTTTTCCTTCAGAGGTCCACAAATCCAGCTTGCTTTTTATGAATGCATGTTCTTGACTGAAATGTGTTGCAGTACGATGCAAACGAATTCATGTTATTGGTTGCTCAAAAGCCATTTCTTCAGGTTATTTGCTTCTCATTATCCTTAACTACTAACTGCTCTTTATGGCGTTATGATATTTTTTTCTGTTCATTGATTAGCTGTCTGACTTACAAGCAAGAGAAAGCAGACTGAGAGATGGTAACATGGACCATTTTAAGGGACAGGACTTTGTATGAACCTGTTTTCATTTCTGTATTCCAGTGGATGCCTTTAAAGTATTTTTATACTCTTATGTTACCTACTTTTCCAACGTAACATTACTGCCACTTTTCTTATACTTTCCAAACATGTTGCTTGTATTGCATTTTCATGCACAGCTCCAAAGAATTATCCAAATAAGTTACATGGACTAGAGTTTCAGGAGGAATCCCAGGCAAACTTAGGTTAAGACATGAAAGCCATAGCTGGTGGGCCCCTTCTTTTTGTATCATTGAACAAACAATATTTTTTGTAAGTCTGAAGATTAAAAAATTCAAGGGCCTTTCTGAGAAAATGATCATTTAATATAAAAGACAGATCAATTCCCGTTGCTGTTTTCTGGATGAGTTTCCAATCAATTAGTGAAGTAGTAAATGCTCTCCCAGCAACAAACCATGGATATTTTGAAAGGAAATCAGAAGCAATGTAAAAATGTTGAAGAAAATGTCTTGGAAGAAAAAGAGTTGAAAGATCATACCATTCCTATGATAGCTGCAAAAGTCTGTGAATGTTACAGCTGAGAAAGGGATGAGCCAGAGAGAGATAGACGAGTCAAGTAGAAGGTACGTGCTGCAGAGCTTTGTCCTAGCATGCCACTTTGCAGGCTCACAGCCTAAAACTTTGAGGAGGTTAATCCATAAGGGGCACACCAGAACCAGAGATGGAGTTGTAGGAGAAGATGGATAAAATTCAAAAGGAGAGGGCACCTGTTGACCATGGTTATTGCCTCGGACTTTATATGGCTTTGACAGGATTTGCACGGCTTCTGGATGTGTGAGAGAAACACTGCACACACCTACACTTCATAACATAGGGTTTTAACATTAGCTGAGCAGCCAAGGCCTTTGCTGTGGGTGTGTGCTCAAGTTGCCCTCCTGATACAGTATCTCTAAGTTAATTTGACTTTCATCTTTATTCCAACCATGATGTCACCATGAGCAAAAAGGGAAAAGTATTTGTATTCAACTGTGAGCATTGACAGTAATTTTGTGGATGCAGCACAGCACTATAGAGACAGGTATGTGGAGTGTTTAGAAGGCATTCATCTTACGTTCTTTTTCAAACCACAATGCAAAAGGTTACAGTGGGAATAGCAAAGGAAAGAACTTGCAGACTTCACAAAAACTAAGAGACTTCAGCTTGTACTGGATGGGTATATTTGGCACACATCTGTATTATAAAATTACTTTTGAACTGCTTTTGAACTTCATCTCAATTCGTCCTTTCCATTTCCTTTGTCCCTCTAGAACATCCATCACTAACAAACCATCCAGTTGTGATGCTTCACAATCCACATTTGAACCTGCTTCTCAA
The DNA here is from genome assembly GCA_013400835.1 of Zapornia atra. Lineage (NCBI taxonomy): Eukaryota > Metazoa > Chordata > Aves > Gruiformes > Rallidae > Zapornia > Zapornia atra. The sequence goes on from VZTU01018059.1 coordinate 48,091, forward strand.
AATATTGCACGCTTCTTTAAATAAGCAGTTAGCTCATTTACACAAAGATAAGGTCAGTCTTGGGGCTGAAAGGTGGGTCAAAACCCACTTTGGCAACCATCTTTGTGTGACTGTCAGTCAAGAAGCAGTTGCACTAGAGTCCTGTTGAACTGCAAAATCACGTTGCAGAAATGCATCATCAACAGGCAGCTGAAGTGTTTTTGTAAAAACAGATATTGTACAGCTTTGATTTGGTTGAGCTGAGTCCATTACAGGATTTAGGCATATGCCTAAGGATGGAATTACTTACATGACTGAAGTTAAGATGTGCTTAAGTGTTTTGTTGTGTATGGGCCTACACACTACATCTGTGTTTGTATTAAGAGGAAAAGCTGTTCTACAAGAAATTTAGGCATTTTAAAATGTAATTTCGTTCTGAACTGGAACAGGAAGTTTTACCCTGAAATGAAATTTAGGAAATCTTTAATTCCAGAAACTGTATAATTGAGGGTACTTGAAACATTGTGTGTCAGTAATGTTGAAACGCTTTGTGACATTAAGATTGAAACATTGCATGTCCACATATGTTACTAAATTAATTAGAACCAACTGTCAACTAAGCATGCTGGGATTGCCTGGGCTGTGTATTACCCACCCCCCTGGATGCAGGAGGAGCTCTGGTCTGATCTAGCTTCTTGGCTGAGGTGCAACACTCCATGAACATTGCTGTTCAGCTTAGCACTAAAACAAGGGTATTTATCTGCGCATGATGTAGAGCTGGGCCTGCTAAACCCCCCTCAGCCCAAATGGCTTTATGTTGGGACATCTCAAGTGTCTTCTATCAGATCTCTGATACTTCAGGGATGCAGGGCACAGACCCTGTGTTTGTAGCTGGTTCTGGTTTACCTCAACTTACTGGTTCTGGCCTGGATCTGTCCAAGGTGACTCCACACTGTCCAGGAGCCATGATAGTTTGGGCATGGCAGAAATGGATGACCCTTATTTGCATCTGATGCTTTATGTGATGAGTGAGTCCTCCTGGAGCTGAGGGCAGCAGCTCTGCACCAGCCAGTCTGGGTGCAGGACTGAGCTGCAACTACTTAAACTCAAGTTGGGTCTTTGCAGAAACTTTAAGGTTCCCTTCCCTGAGCTCCCCAAGCCTGTCCTGCCATAGATATCCCAGTGTCTGGGCACTGCAGCCTGACTGCAAACCTAAAAGATAAATAACCAAATCAAAGTTAAGCACATGTTTTTAACTTCTTACTAACTGTTTTACCATAGTAAATTGTCATTTTCTTGCAAGATGTTTTGGTGTTGCAGAATCAGCATTCACTGGAAGGGGTCAAGTTGGAAAGCATTCAAGCACCAGTGTGAGTATGTAGCATGAATGGGAGAAAAAGTATTACTAGACTGAATATATTGGTTTCTCTGCCTGTCTCTAGATACAATGGCTGTTCAAAAGGGAGTAGGTGTCTGACAGTAGTCTCTGAAAGGGGATCATACAAATCATCTGTTTTCCCTACTTATGAAGTTACAGTCCCTCCCTACTTCCCTGAGAAGTGTCCTTGCCTGGTGGACCAAGTAGAGTTGATCCCTAGGCCAAGACCTTCTCTAGTGTGTGGGGTTAAGATGACAAAGTGGTACTGAAGCAGTTGCTTTAGAAAAGTCTCTTTCTTTGACCCAAACATGTGGCACGTGGTGAAACTTATTCAAACAAATATTCTATCTAAAATGGCTTTTCTGTGTCTGGGTAGTTTGGCTTTGCTTTGATGCCCTGTCCTTTTTGTTTTGGGGTTGAAATAAAATTCTAAGGTCCACAGCCTTTATGTGTCTATCGGCTTCTGGGTCAGCTGCCCACAGCAGAGGTGTCCAATCTCATTTTTGAGAGATGTTCTTCATCCTTTAAGGCCTCAACCCCAGCAAAGCATAAATCAGTAACCTTAGCTGGACCTTGGGATTATCCTCTCTTATGAAAGATCCCTTTGCCCTAGCTTGGCTTCTCTCTTACTCTTTCTGTAAGAAACTAGGGCAGCTCCTAGTACACAACCAGACGAATCGGGTGTCAGTAAGAATAGGAGTGGGAACCTGGAATGCATGTTCATAACAGACGATTGTTTTCTTATTTTGCTGCAGTTACTACATATTATATTTCTGTCTGAGGAAGTAAAATGCCTTCACAGATGAGTACAAAGAGATGCATGTGTTTTCCCAAGTTGGAACTCAATGAGCTTGTATGTACTTTACTATACTCTTACACTTAATGTAAGAATTTTCTTACACTTAATGTAAGTAATACATTTTACATAATTGGCAGTGGCAGCCATGTATTCTGAGAGAAAAAAGTATACTGAACTGTGTACTGTGTATCACTGATAATGATTTGCAGCAGTACCTTCCATAAAAGTAAAGGATAATTAGCACTTGAAGGCCAGGCCTCAAAAACCAAAATAAAATCCTTTTCTTTTTCCATGCCTAGGCTAGGATTTATCTCACCTCACCACAGACACCAGCAGTGAAGACACATATGGTAAGACCCATCACCCCAAGCTCCCTTTGCAGTCAATACAGGGAACAGGCGCTTTTAGGCCATGATTCATCTGACCTATTTACATGTCTGCTGTAGGAGGAGATGAATCACTGCTTAGACTAGATCTGTGCGGAGGATAAAGGCAGCCTAAGATGGCCAGCTCAGATGTAGATGCTTATACAAATCTACATTTTTAATTTAGACTTGCAGTTTGGAACAACAATTTTTCAGAGAAGAGTTAAATATTCTAAGCCACAATTTCCTAGTAAAATGTGTGTACAAATATGTATTTATATATATATATATATGTTTTTTTCTTCCTGCAACAGAAACATTTGCAACAATATCTTTTGAAAACTGGCCCTATATCCTCTACTCCAAATGTTCTACCATCTGAAGAGCTGCCATTTTATCTCTCTCTGCCTCTGCCCCTCTTTCACACATACAGACGTGTGTACACATGCTGTGTTTCAGAGCTGGGCCATCTCAATTTTCAGCATTAACTCAAAATATACTCCTCTGTGTGGTAGCCAGAGCTGCTACACACAGACAGATATATTAGCTGGTCTTGGTTTTTTAAAAAACCCAAAGCAATGCAAATAAAACCACCAAATGAACATTTCTGAAATTTGCTACTTTTTAAAAATATATTTTTTATTCATATTTTCTGCTAGAATCTGCTCTGCTCTGCCTGCAGCCTTCATGAGGCAAGGCATCGTAGGAAGATGAACATCAGTTTCTGTGAAACAAGTACTGATGCCAGAGGGAGAGAGAAGACAGACTTGATCATCTACAAAAGGGTGCAAGTTCCTGAGTGAAGCTCTGAGAAAACAAGAGAAAGGTAATTTTGTGTGGTTCTATATAGAAGATGAGGGCTGGAAGAGTCTGGTTTATGGGGAGTGAGGACAATGTCCTTACCCATGCGCGCGCTGTGCGCCTGAACCCCCATCTCGTCTGCAAATGGCACGAGGTTGATATTTTAAAACCAAAAGAAAGGAAGTCACCATGATGCAGAGCTTTATAATGCTCAGCTGCTGCCGAGGAGTGCTTGGTGTAGCTACAGTGGTGGTAGGCAAAATATCTCTCCCATCCAGCCGTCGGCACACAGCACAGCAACCCGTTTATGTGAGCACCTGGTTGATCAGTTTGATTGTGACAGATCTTGGCACGCCCACCCCTCTGGCTGTAAAGCTTTACTGACTCTTGTGTTCTGCACGATTTTTTTTCCCCACAAACTCTTGTCTGACATGGGAGGACTTGGAACTGTGTGATACTGGCTCTGGTGACAACAGGAAACTGCATTTTGGATAACCCTTTACAGTGCAAGCTTTCCAGCCATTTAAGGGCTTTTCTGTGGGCACTGGGAGGAAACATTGTCCATCATCCAAAATCTATTGCAGTCGGTGGGAGCAGTGCCCGTAACTGCAAAGGTCTTTGGCAAAAGCGGTGTGTGTCTGAAGGCTTGCCTGTGAGAAATGGGCACAGGCTGGTGGCTGCCCACGGGGTGCAGAGCACAAGCGGCTTCAGGAAGAGACAGTGCTCTTTCACCGGTCATCCCAGTGCATCATTCATTAAATATAAGGCCCTACAGGAAAACCAGGGCTTCGTGTTCTCTGTGCCCATCCTGCATCAGCCCTGACGTCAGTAGTTTCGAACCATGGAAGTTAAATTAAGGCCAGTGCAGTCTAATAGGCAAGGGAGAGCAAATGCTAAGTCAAGGTAATGAGAAAATACCTGCCATCTGGAGCTGTCATAAGCACGAATCTACATCACTCCCCACAAAATAAATAAATTACAGCCTGCGGAACATTACTCTCCCTGGATGCAAAGCCCTGCTCCTGCCGCTGCCGCCAAAAATTCTGGCCTCCCCGCTTTCTGCATGATTGCCGGCTTCTGCCCAAAGCCCCAGAGAGGTGTGCATGGGCACGGGGAGACATCTGCAACCGCTGGCTGTTTAAGCGCAATGGCTGCAGTGGGATCTGTTCGGCTGCGTACTCTCGCTCCCTTCCTGGCTCTGACAGAAAGTTTTCCTCCCGGCTCTGACAGCACCGCAGCCACTTGGGGAAGCACATGACTTCCTCGGGAGACGGCGCTTCTTATTTGTGTTGCAGGCCTCCAGCAGGCATGGCACCGAGGCAATATTTATATCAGTTTTTGTAGCATCGTCGCAGCAGCTGCAGTTTTGGGAACTGAAGTGCTGGCTGGAAGTGGAGGGAGAGGCACAGAGCATGCCACGCCACGTTGAAATTGGGGTGGAAGAAGAAAAAAAACCCCAAAACCACAAAAATCAGCAACCAGCCTCCTCCCTCAGAAAGCTCGTTGTGTTCCCGGGTGCCAGGGGTGCGGTGTGCCCTCCAGATGGTTACTGCAGGGCCCATCTGCCTAAAAGTGAGTCAGTGGAAATCAGAGTTCAGGATGTCAGCAACAGGACCAGATCTGTCTCTGCAGGGTGCCTGCCTCCTAGGGGAGCAGGGCAGGGGAAAGGGAGTCCCCAGGCTTGGTGGCTTTCCATGCTACATGCCTTACGGCCTGCTTGGGGCGGTAGGGGAGACACCAAGCCCTTTGGCTAAGAGACAGCATAATCAACATTCATGTGCAGATTGTGAGGCTGCCTCCAAAATGGCTGCAGCCTGGTGCCATGCCTCAGCCATAGCAGGCTCGCTAGCCCAGCTACAATGCTGTGCTGGTGCGACCGCAGCGGTCCCCGGGCCCCGGCTGGCATCTCTGCTCCATGCTGTGTGGGTGTCCTGAGTTGTATGGAGCTACCTCATCGCTGCCTCTACTGGGAAATCCCCAGGCAACTGTGATGGGGGTTCTGTCTTGCAGATGATTTACTTGCTGCTTCCTGTTACAGGAATGTGACCTGATTCTCTCCTCTTCTGCCTCCTGGCTTGATTTTAGTGGTGTTAAGACAGCAGAGGTTTGAGACTTCACTGGTATTACGGGCCTGGAAGTCATAGCTGGCTGTAAGACCGCAGGGTCCTCTTCGTGTCTCCTTGCTCTTTCATCTGCCCTGCAATTGAGGCAAATAAATGCCTATGGCTGGTCCCATGTATGTGAGAGGGGGTCTCCACTGCCCATGCATGCTCTTAGTATGTGACTTTTGCCTCTGCTGCAGTGGCTGGTGGGACAGTGGGTCCGAATTCTTCCCCATACATGGCTTTTTTTTTCCATGTCACTTCACTGATCAGTGGAGTTATGTCTGACAGAGGAGGTGTCGTGCAGTCCCCAGTTATCTTAGAGCTTGGTGGAACTGAACAAGGAGCCACCAAGAAGTTCTCCATGTCCACGTTCCCCTCAGTCTTCTGAAGGGACTGTGGTGAGGCACCATTCTGTCTGGGAGTACTCTGAAAACCAGCACCTGGCGTTGCATTGCAGACACCAGGAGATAGAGACACCAGTAAAGACTGGTGACGTGGCGAGCACAGCTTCTTGGGTTGCATCCCTCAGAAAATCCCCTCCAGTCTCCCACATTACATGCTTTTGTGCCATGAGCAGCTCTACTCTGTCTCACTAAGAACTAAAACTTAAGTGCCCAAGCTGTTTCCTTAGCCCCAGCACCCTGAAATGCTGGTGGTGAGTGGCACTGGAGTGAGATGGGCAGAGAGGGAGGGAGGGAGTAAGCAAAGGCATGCCAGCAGCGGTGGCAGATCCTCTGAGATGGTGTGGGGAGGGCTTAGCAACCCTTTCAGCACTGTCCTATTGCAACAGGAGGGAGGAGGATATACAGAGGTTACTTAAAAGCCCCCGACTTTTTCCAGGCTTCTATTGCACTTCAGAAATTCTGCAAGGGGGAAGGAAAAAATAAAACCTATCTGAAAAGAAGGTACCCTTGCTAACTAAAATCTTCCTTTTAAGAGCTTACTGCTATTAAATAATTACTACATTTTAAATTTCTGTTTTCAGGAGCTTTGGGAAGAAGTTGCATTCTCAGCCATGAATATTTTCTTTAGAAGGATGGCATGGCTTTTTCATTGCTACATGCTTACTCTGAAATAGATGTGAAAGCAGTTTTGACTAGCTCAAAGAGAAGTCTCTGATCAGCCTACATCTGAGATTTCCCTTAAGGTCATTAGTGGGAGAGAAATAAGTGGATAAGTGCTTTTTTTCTTCTCTTTCTTTTTTCCCCCTCTTTCCCTGCTCTCTCCTTTTTCTTTTTTTTTTTTAATTTTTTTTATTTTCCTTTCTCTCTCTTTCTCAAAAGTGGATTTGCTGGGTGCAGAAGTTAGCCCTTTAGATATTGGGTGTTTGTGTGCATAGGGACAAAAATACAATTCTCCAGCAATCATCCAGACTGTTGTAGGCTGTAGTATTTGGGATGATTGCAATATAACTTAGAATGTCATTTTTATTAGGGGGAGGTAGTGTGTGATGTACTTTATGGAAGTATAATTTGCTATTTTGGATTCAGTAATGCTGTTTTGGAGGGTGGGAGAGTGAATGATTTTTCCAGTTCATTTACCTGAAACTCCCTAATGTTTTTAATACCCTGCTTCTTCTAGGTGAATACTTCTGTGTTAGGCTTCCCTTTCCTTCTCCCACCCGCCTTCTTCTCTTATTCATGTGTTTTGACAAACACAAAATGCCTTCCAATCCTTAGAGAGCTGCACTCCATCATTACACTGATGTTTTCTGCCTCTCAGTTTTTATTTATGTGAGTCTAAAAATGCGTAGCTCACTGGCACCCCACACTGTTTTTGGTTTCCCCCATCTTACGTGTGCCACATTGGCTTGTGTTTGCTTTTCCCTTGCACTCTTTCTTTCTTTCATGGTATTACAACATTTTTAATACAGGATGTCTGAAACAACAAATACCAGCACAGAGAAGAAGAAACCTCCTCTGAATGGGCGAAGAGCTGTCCCATCAAACAACTCAAATGACGAAGAAAATGAGGTCCCGGAGATGGAGGCTTTTGGGCTGATACCTAGAGGATTTAATCCAAAAGGTACAGTGTACAATTAAGACATGAGTCTATTTTTACATCTCTGATATTTGCCTCTGCCCAGGTCTATGAATTAAAACCAAACCACTTTTTTTCCTTACACATTTTGATCTCAGATAGCTTTTACTGCTGATAAAAACTTGCTATAAACACCCATGTGCATGGAAATGGTACTGCAAGTTATGGGTAGGGAGAGTGAGGAGGGGATAAATTGAGTGACCAGTGGATAAGCTGAGGGACCAGTTATCAGCTTGAGCTGTGGGAGCAGCTTAACAAAGGCAAGAGTGGGTTTTCCCAGTTTGATCATAATCACAGCCATCACTTTTGGATCTGCTGGCTTCAGCATGGCTGCTGCACCACTGGGGTGAAGGGGGCAGCAGAAACCTCTCCTCTTAAGGTCCCTGCTGGTTTCTACGACCTTAAACTGACTGTGAAACTACTGCAGAACGGCACCTGGCAGGGAAAACTTTCGCTAGATGTTTGGCTCACTCATAAAAGAGAGTGTGAAATTAAAAGGAATCCCCATATTTTTAATTACTCTCCTGTAAAAAGCATTTCAAGCATTTTGCCAGGGAGACATAACAACGTCATGGTAGGGGATGGGAAATCAGACCACGTTCTCAGTGCCAGCTCTTTGGAGTGAACCTGAAAAACATTAGGTAAAATTTGGTTTAAAAGAAATTAGGCTTAGCTCCTGAATGAGTCACCAACTAAATTATGTTCATTTTCTGGCCTACTTGAAATGAACAGCAGAACTTGTAGAACGTGGCAACTGAGGGTAGCCAGAAGTAATAATACTTAATGCTCGTATGGGACTTTTCATCCAGGGTTGAAAGAGTGCTTAATAATTGTGGGCAAGCATTAATTACTGCATTTTGTACGTTGGGAAACAGGCAAAGATATTTTAAGTGACAAGTTCAAATTTTTATTGCAAAGCATTATTTTTGTCATCTTAATCATGTGCCTTAACCACACGCCCACCCTCCCCACCCCCCATTTTAATACACACACATTTAAAAAAGCCTTTCTTTTGCAAAATGCCTAAGCAAAACAACTGGCCTGTTAAGACTGTAGAAACTTTATTTGAGCCATCTCAAACAACCCTGTAGCTCTGGGGCAAATATGTGTGTTTAAATTGTCAAATGTAACACAATACAGGTTCCGACTAGGTACCATTTCAAACCCAATATGCTCACAGAAGCTGGAGATGCATAAGGGTGTGGGGTACCTTAGAAGGAATGCAGCCTGTAGCTAAAGCCCACCAGCACCAGGAGAAAGATTCCCTTTGCTTTTTGATGTGCTGTATGTACATCAGGCTCTGAACAAAGTGTGGTGCTGGTGGGTGGGAGTCTCTTGCTTTTCAGGAATGCAGTGAGAACTTAGGAGCATCAGGACAGGTGCATTGAGGCAGGAGCACAACATGTGCTTAAGGGAATGCTGCTGATGGGAAAAACAGCCCCGTCCAAAGCAAGAGTTGGCTGTAGGATAAACATGGCTATGGGACTGGTATGGCTGAAAAATAAATTTGTGCTAACAGCAGAACTCCTTTAGTACAGCTGGATCAACTCCACTGTACAGTTCAGCTCTGTGGTGCTTGTAGCAGCAACATGCAAGGGGTGACTTGAAGGGAAGGGACGGCAGCGCTGTTTCACTGTGCATAAGCTGGTCACAGCTGATGCAAGTGTGGTCCCTGGACACACAGTTTTGGGGTCGGATGCCTAAGTCACCTGTCAGACCACGTTAAAGGTTTATAGCCCAGTGGAGCTCAGGCTGGGACTCACACGGAGGAGCTGAGCCTGCCCAGAGCACTCGTGCTGTTGTGCTTGGGGGGTACAGTGGGCGTCTGCAGGCAGAGCAGGAGCGGCAGAGTGCGACAGGGCTCTAGTGCCAGGAGCACATCCTTGCAGAGGACTGTGCCACCTCCTTCCCCTTCTCCCTTACACCTCTATGCTTCTGGATTGTTCACATTTTTTGTAGTGGTTCCCACATTTTGTTGCTATAACACACTGGGGGAAAAATGCAGGCAAAAGCTTTTATCCCTGTTGTTACAACTGGGGTGTTTTCTAGTCTATGGGGTAGGACTTGGACATCTACCATAAACATCTGAACATCAGTGTCTTCACCTGTGTCAGATCGTAGCCAACACAGAGCCATCCAGTGAGTAGAGGATGGGCTGTCCAGAGAGGCAGTGAGCGTCACTTCCAGGGAGATCTCTACCCTTCTCTCAGTTCCACTGGCTGCAGCAACCAGCCATTAGCTGGCCATAAGAGGTTATATACCAGGATCACACCATTTTGATGCCTAAATTTAACCAAATCCTGCCCTTGATCGGTGCAGTGTAGGTGTCTACAGCTGAGCTAGTCACCCTTGTTTCCCTTGACAGCCAACAGAGAGAAACAGGCATTTTTAGGGTGTGATTCAGTTGACCTATTTTAGCTACTACTCTAGGATGAGGTAAAACCTTGCGCTTGACTAGCTCTCTGCTGACACCCACTTCTGCTCTGCTGAATCACAGCGGGAGCGAGCGGCGGAGGCTGCCAGTGACGGCTGCCTTCCCAGCCCGGTCAGTGGGCTGCCTGCTGCAGGAGCCCGGCTTGCGTGCGGGAGGAGACGCTCAGCGAGGACGACGTGCAGCCCACCGAGTGCTCCTTCAGTGTATCTCCGTGAACACGCCAGGGCCGTGCCCTCCCCCCCGGCTCTTCCTAGCCAGCTCATCTCACCGCAGTGTGTTACGAGTGGGCCTTTCGCTTACAGCCGGTTGGTGGGAGGACACATCCCTGCGGCTCCTCAGTCTGCAGGCTCCCTACGCGCCCTCCTTTGCAAAATTCGGCAGCTTGCCAGGGGATCGTGCTTCCCCTCTTAGCAGAGTGATGGGCTCCTCCTTTGGAAACTCATACTATTTGGTTTGCAATCCAAAGCCCTTTCACTCTGGTCCCCCAAGAAAACTTGATGTTTGAAGGCTGTTCCCGTTTGAAAAAACCAGCTTGTTTCTTTCAGCTTGTGCTCATTTCTTTCCATGCAAGCTTGACATTGCAAGAGCTTTAAGAAAGCATCAGGCTGCTGCCTCCCGTGCAGCAAATTCGGCTTGCACTGAACAGCGAACCAAGCTATGGGCAAGCTGTCAAATGCACCTGACTTCAGAGGAGGCCTCGATGGCCACCTGTCCCTCACAAACAGATGAGCAGTGACATCAGCATCGCCCAGAGCCTTCCTTTTGATCACACCCTGGTGATGGTGTTAGTGCATCCCATTACCCTGCTCATGTTTCACCCTCCGTAATGACCATTGCTGTAATTAACACAGGCTTGGTCACAGGTGATCTTCAGCCAGCCAGCTCAACGCAGATTTTAACACTGAAAGTGAAATGAGTCTTCTGCAGGTGTGTGTGGCTGTGTTTTGACAGGAGACACATAAGGTCCTGAGGTAAAATTAAGCAAAGGATGAACTGATGGCCCAGGGTCGTTTAGATTTGCAGTTCCTTGAAAGGCTAAAATGTGAAGGAAGGGCTGGGTCACTGTTGCCTTTTATTTCAGAACACAAGATGAAAATACAACAAACCCTCATCTCCCTTTTTATCCCTCCTTGGAAGGAGGGAGAAGCTAAGCCAAACTTACCAATAGTTTCACCCTTCACAGAGCCCAGAAAACACAGCTTTTACATATGGTGCTTTCAGTCTGGGAGGAGTTGGGAGAAACTCGCTCCTGCTTTACACCCCCCAGAATTTCCTGCCTCACATAATTTAATGGAAAGCTTTGTCAGCATTATTGTAAGTGAACTTTGGTAAATTTTGCAGGGAGGGAGGCAGAGATGTGCCCCTCTTCACGGAGCAGCAGTGAGTTTCCAACCAAAACACATTTAATGTTTCACACAAAAAACATCCCTGTAACTTTAGCTGGTGCTAAAGCCAGTGGGGATCTACAGAAGTTACTCCAGAAGCCTGGCAAATCGAGCAGAGAATAACAATAACGTTGCCATGGGACTTTAAGCCTGCCTCAGGATTGAACAGCGTATTCTAGTCTTTCTGCAGATTAGGGTTACCAGGATGATTTTGGTTTCAGTTGTCCAGGGCTTTTTCATGAAAGGAAAGTGTCCTCAGGCAGTTGCCTTTCCTTCTGTTTCCCACAGGGCAGGGCTAGGCAGCTGATGGCGACAGTGCATCAGCGGGACCTGCTCCTGCCACCCTTATTTCTCCCTCTCACCTCAGCTGTCACCCAGTGCTCAGGCTGGTTGCCTTGGCCAGAGCAGGAGAAGCACCACGCTGGCATCCAGGGGAGCTGCTGCCTGCAGGGATCTGCTGGTGTCCCGAATGCAACCCTAACCCTGCAGAAGAGCAGGACTAATGCGGGCACTGCTGCACACCCGAGAGGGAGCTGCTCTGCTGCTTGTCCAGAGCCAGGAACTCTGCTCTGGAAAGGCAGTGTGCAAAGCCTGAGATTCTGTGAAATGGGCCGTGTTCAGCCCTCAGTGACTTGAATATCCGACTCATTTGCTGAGCGCATCATTCCTGCTCACAGTGTACTCAGTAGCAGGCCAAATTAGCCACCATCATGAGTACACATAGCTCCACCAGCTGCTTTAAATGTGCACCTCTTTTTTTGCCAGGCATGAGTTTGGCTCTGTCATCGTCAGTATAAAATGCAGAAATTAGCTAGTTCCTAACTGTCAGCACCTGGAAAGACAAGCTGAGATCTGTAAGTCAAGCTTTACTCTTCTCTCTCTCTCCTGGTGGTAAGCAGTAACAGTCCTGCTGGCAGAGGTTTTGTGATTATCTGCCCAAACAAGTTGGCGTAAGAACAATGTCCAGTTCATTTTCGTGTGGTTGCTCATTGTGTGAGAAGGCTCCCATTGTGAAGATCTGCAGTATGGTGCAGTCATGTAGCTGGTGGTGACTGCAAGTGCCTTTGGCTATCCCAGTGCCACCCCACTCTGGTCATTAGCCGAGCAGAATCGGTTCTAGCAGTGGTAAGCTATAACCCTTTAGACAGCCCTAATTTGAAGGGAGAGAAGCTTTGCCCATGCATGTTATAGATACCTACTGCTGTTTGCCTGTAACTCTATGCTGTAATTATATACTGTAATGTTATATTTAGTTTTCATAAGAAGACACTAATAGCAGTGGAGGTGTACTGAGAAGCTGAGTCTAGACACATACGGCGCACCAAAACCTTATTTAATACAGACAATCCAAGCTCTCAGCTGAATGCAAGATCATTAACTGCCTCTCAGGCTCTTCAGCACTCGACAGTGCTTTGCAAACAGCAATGCGCTCAAGCATCCCAAAACCCCTGTGAATTTGCATTTTACAAATGGAGGGCTGCAAGAAGGGAGACATGAAGCCACAGCTGTCAAAGGCTGTGAGGCCCAGACTTGCAGAAAGCCGAAGGAAGGATGGAGCCCAACGCTCCTTGGGTACCTTCAGCTTTCCACCTGCAGCAACCTGCCCCTTCTGTCATTGCTTTTTCCATTCACTAGAAGCCTTGCAACCTCTATGAAGATGGCAGGTGGACAGAGAAGTGCCAGCGCCGAAATCCCCGCCTAGCCAGGAGCATGTAAGCCCCAAACAGATCCAGCATGCTCTGTTGCATGATGTTCCTCGATGAGGCGATGCTGGGGATCTGGAGGACAAGGCCTCTAATGATGTTAATATCAACCCTGACATCCCAACTTACTGACTCCTTTCCTTTCTGTTCATTTCTGTGTCCCTGCAGATTACCTGCGTGTTGTGGACATTCAAATGTTCAAGCACCCCCATGAGATTAACAAGCAGCAGCACCACACGGACAAGTACTACAGCCCCAAGCTGATAGTGCGCCGGGGACAGCCTTTCCAAATCCAGATTGACTTCAACCGGCCCTACAGGCCAGAGACAGACCAATTCTGGCTGGAGTATTTGATAGGTAAGTGCCTGCCAAAGGCTGTGTCATATTAGCAAGGGTGGAAGAGTTTGTCATAAACAGGAATGCAGCAGTACTTAATGGCTGGGTCTTTTCCTGTTAATGATTGATAAATCATAAAACCAGGTTTAACCATGGGTAAGAAAGTGCTTTTCTAAACAAGGTCTGACTCCATACTCAGCAGAATTGCTTGTGAGAGGAGGAGCAGTATCTGTTTAGCAAGAAGCTGTACTTTATTGAGCTTTCAGAGTAATCTCTAGTTAATGCTGTATGGCAATGCTGAAGGGTAGGTGGAATGGGAAACACCTTTTATCAGTGTTTAGGAGATGCAGGGAGGAGTCTGTTGTTTAAGTGGGAGAGATGGCTATGTGTGAACTGGGATAACAAAATGTTGAGATTGCAAAGGGAAGGCCTTGCAACTTCTGCATTTCCAGCCAGCCTGGTAACAAGGGAGAAGGTTCAGGGGTTGTAGCTTTGGACCAGAGACCTACTCAGGGCCACAGCAAAGGCTTTCATGATTCACTGCAAAAGGAGCAAGGAAGCATTTTGCATCTTTCTGAGAGATCTTCATCAGACACAGGTCTTAATGTGTACCTGTTGGCGTATTAAAGGTACAGGACTAGAGAAGGGGAAAAGGAAAAGCAAACGACTGAGTGGGGCTTCCCATTGTGCCCCAAAGATGGCCCCACCGAACACTGCTCCCTACATCACAGCTCTGGGAAAGCCCTAGCTTCATCTAGAGTGATCTGGAGTTCCTGTGTTAAGATGTCAATGTTCCCCTTATAAACTCTTTAAAGTAGGTTTGAATTGACATTTTAATTTACTTTCCTGAGAGATGCAGTTCCGAAATTTGTAACATTGATTTTTTTTCCCCACCGTTGAATTATGATGATGTGGCCATTTATTAGATTTGTTGCCTTTTAAAGCAAGATGGGCGTTTATCTCTTAAACATATGTGCAGTGAAAAGGTTACTGTCTGCACATTTTTTTTTCATGGGTCTCTTCTTTCTAATTTAAATTAGGGTTGGGAGGCATGTTATGACAGTCCAGTGAATGATTGGCTGAACAGCCACAAGTGCCTTTAAAAATTTAATATGCATAAATATCATTAGTTCTTTTGGGATTTAATTAAATTCAAGACTGTTCCCTTAATCTTTATATGTTTAAAACAAACAGCTGTAGCAAGAAGAAGTGGAAAATGGAACATTTGTTTTTTATTGCATTGTGTGCAGTTTGCATTTGGTTTAATCAGATATTCTATATTGGAAGAAGAAATTTAACACATCTTTTGATGTTGCAATGTCCACTTAAGAGAACATACTCATTTATTTTCCTGTTGGTCTTTCCTAACACATCTGTCCATGGTTTCTACCTTGAATCTCTAAGCATGGATAAAAGCCTCTTTATCCTTGGCCATGGTAGGTTTGGGGTTATATGTAGCCCAAGCCCATGGAGACTTTGCAGCAAACTCACCTCTGAGCGATGACTTTTTGAGTCAGCCTTGAGCCTGTGGTTGACTTCTCCTCTCTGTTCTTCACTGCTACTGCCCTTCCTGTGAAATGGGAAGGGTAAAGCTGATGTCCTCTGTGCAGTGGCTGGCAATCAGCTGAAGGAAAGTGCTGCACATGTTAGATAGTGCACAATGCTATTGCCCTCCCCTGCTTTTTAGGTGTCTGCTGCTGAAAGCGCCACTGCTCTGGGAGATTCAACTGGGAGAAGAGGTGCTTAAGCTCCTCGGTCTAAGAACTGGTTAATACCCAGTGCTCCACAAATGTTCCTCTTCACCTGTGTGTGGTGAAAACACAGAACATTTGTTCTCAGAGGCTAGCAACAACAAGCAAAACAAAAACAGTCCACGGAGGACAAGGAAATAATTCAGAGATGATCTGCTGGACTCTTGCTACTTCTCCTTTTAGTGGCAAGTCCAATGTTTAATGCCTTGAAGAGGAGAAAGAGGATATTTCTTGTGCTCAGGAAAGGGGATGGAGTGCTCAAGGTTTCAGTGCTGTGCTCTCCCACCTTTTTTCGTGGGGACATGTGACCACTTACATCCTTTTGCTTTTTCTGTTTGCCTGCCTGAAAAGCGGGTATTAACCTCTGGGAACGCCAGCTTCCTGAAAATCAGGGCCCAGCCCAAAATCTGTCGCCTAGGCTGCCTCTGTGAGCAGAGGAGGGCGGCAGGCACCTCCAGGTGGCAGCTGAGCCCTGCTGTCTCAGAATGGGAAGAACTCTCTTCTGGATTCTTTTTCAGCTTCCGTTGACTCTCCCCCATAGACCAGGCTCTGACTTTAAGATCACCAAAGACAGGAGAGGTGAATCCTACCCTTCCGTATGGTCAGGCAGCAGCCGCACAGCAGGGGCAGCTTGAGCTCAGAGCAGCTTTCTACACTGGAAGAAGGGGTGTACTGCCCAGGAAAGTGCTGAGTTTGAGGAATTAAAGTGATAGGCACTTTAAGTGCCCTCTGGAAGGAGCCCTCTCTGTGCCTGAGCAGTGCATTTCAAATGGTGCAGCAGAAGTGTAGAATAACCTAGATTGAAGTGACCTCCAGAGGTCTTGAGTCCAAGCAGGTCCAGCTTCCTCCAGCTGCCCAGGGCCTTGCCCTAGAGACAGGGTTTGAGTATCTCCAAGGGTGGGGAGGTTACCCCAAGGAATGTGGACTGTCCATAAACTGTAGAATCTTTCAGGAGTTTCAAGGTGCTATTCTCATACAGTACAAAGATACTTTTGGTAGGAACAGCTGGCCTTGCCTCCCAGGGAATTCAGCTGGAGCTGGGGAAAATTAAGGTCTCTTCTTGTGGGGCTGTGCCTATGGTGAGGGCTGTTTACACAACAGCACAGTATAAAGCTATTCAGAATCTATTAGTTCCCAGCGCTGGAAATTTCCCAGCATTGACATTAATCCATCACAGAATTTTTATCCATTAAAGACTAATTTTGCTCTTGAAAAATGTGACAATTGTAATGACTTGAGCTTGTGTGTGTGCAGAACTATTCTATTTCCTTTATTCCCTAAAAGTTAGTTTTACTTCTCTTTTTCACTCCTATTTTTGCTTCTTTTGCATCATTAAAAAGATGATTAATGAAGCAAGTAAAGCAAGTAGGGACTGCTTAATCCTTCTAATTGATAATGAATCAAGGGTACCTGGAACAAATGCTTCTTGCCTCATGTGAAACTAGGTCTGAAACACCCACAGAAGGATCTTTAGTAGCAATCTCTTTTAATCCAGTGCCCATTTAAAGACCATTCACACAGAATTCATGGGCTAAATTGTATAAACAAATATATATATATGTAAAAACATAAATAATTTACCCCAATCTCTTGAAAGTCACTTTTAATCATATTCTTCTGCAATGGTTCCTTATTACTAAAATCCTTTTTAATGCTTTAACAGACTGTTTTCAGTAGCGTCATCGTTGGTGAAACTAGCTGAAGTGCTAACGTGAATTATTATAATTCAGTTTTGCACATAATGCTTCATTAAATTAGGATCATACTTGCCTGCCAAAGTATGGAAAACAATGACTGTGCCAAAAAATCCACATGGAAAAATATCGACTTATAAAGAGTAACGGGATGTTATTCCAGTTCCCGTGCTGGACTGCAGCCCTGCCTCAGTACCTATGGTTTGAGAGCTGCTCCATCACAAGGTATGTCCTTCCTCACAGCCCACTTCCTGGCTTTAATGAGAGAGAAGGTGACCATCACCCCTTGAGAAATACCCATTTTTAGGGTGTGGGGTTGAGATGAAAGAGCCACAAGAGAAGTTGTAGATGCTGTGCTGATATCTGGTTCCCCACAGTGGGAACAATTTCAGTTTGCTTGGTGCCCCAGGGAGTCTGGAGGGGCGAATGGCTCCTTCATCCATCTAGATCTCTCCTGACTACCGCCTTCACTTGTCTTTGTGTTCCAGGGTGTGGGGCTCAGCCTGGCCAAGCACAGCTCCCACACCTGGGGCAGCCAGTTTGGCATGGGTGCTGCAAAGTTTCCACAGTCACTAATGCACTGGCAGCAATTTCTCTGAAAAGCAGATGTATGATTAGATGGGCTTATGCAGCCTTCAGTCTTGCTTTCAGTAGTAGTTTCCTGTATGTGGCTGTAAATCTTGGATTGGTTGATGAGTTTATATGATGCATCCTTACTCTAATGATATATTTCCCCACATCCTCATAAATTGCTGTCTATTTGTATTTTCCTTAAATGGCTTCATAAATCCATATATATTGGCCTAGCCCTAAATATTATTATGAATGTTTTATTCATTGGCATACTTCTGGAATGATTGTAAACCCCAGTTCTGCAGACTACTATCACCTTTCCACATGTGTGCATGTGTGGACACCCACACACCTGCCCACATGCACTCCTCAGACTTCTATAAATCATTGGCTTTTGGCCCGAGATGAGAGCAGAGACTTACTGATCCTTTTTCTAGAATCTTCCTAGGCCTGCTCCATAGGAACAGTTATAAACACATGAAAGCAGCAGAGCTGATCGCATATGGCTTATTTAGGTGACACCAAGTTCCCACTTATAGTCAGAGGGGCATCTGAGTACAAATAAATAACCAAGGGTCCAATTCAGGACACGCATGCGAGAACCAATGGAGCTCTTCATACTGTCCTACAGTGTCCACAGCCTTTCCCTAATTTCACAGCAGTGTTGGGACATACGTTACTCCAGGTTGAGGTTTTGTGCTTTTTATCAGGCCGTAGATCTGTCTTTGTGGGAAGTGTTGCTACCCCTGCTGTCATTTGTCCTCAGCAGCTGTGGGGCAGGGTAGATATTAGCTAATAGAGTGTATGGGACATGAGGTGTCCCCTGGCACCCTGGATGGGTTACTGAGCTGAGTTCTGCCTCTGGGAAACAGTTGCTCATTGGAATAAGTTTGATCTTGATTTTTTTAAGAGCCTTCTTGTCATTATACAAGAGCAAGTAACTGGTGCTGAGACAAACTCTGTTGGTGATAATACATAACCCAGTGCTAAGAGTTTATTACATCACTATATCCCTTTTTAACAAAGAACTACAAAAATTGAACAACGATACAGAAACACCTGATTGTTTGAACATCAAGTGACATTTTGGGGAAGAAAGAATAATGCATGAGCAGCGGAACACATCTCCTAGAAATTGACTCCAGACAGAGAAGAGACCTCTTTGCCAAAGAACAACAAAATTCACTTTCTGAACAAAAAGTGTTGGGATATCTTTTGTTCCTTCCCTCTGGAATTCCCAGCCAGGCCCTGAAGGAGCAGAAAGAGGAGGGAGTCTCTCAAGGTTCTCTACGAATGCAGTATTTCATGCAAAGGAATCTTTATTATGCTCTCCTTTTGCACTGCTGCAGCAGCATTAAGTGGCATATAAAATCGAGCTGTATTTTTAATGGTTTTAATAGCTAAGGTGAGTGACTCCAATGTGTGTTTTACAACTGTGAAGTATTAGAAACTTTCGCTTCTGGGACAGAGTGGTCAGATGTTAAGGATTCCTAACTGGAGCCATAAACAAAAAATATTTCATGATATTTGGGTTTCCTACATTTCCAAGTTTCTGTGCAGCACTTCTGAAGGCAAGGGGATTTGAGAACAGGAGGAACCCAGATGTGATAGTAACACAGTGGCTCAAAGACACTACTGTTTTTTACAAAAAAATTTCTTCCTTCATGCTTGTTTTGATTGTTAGGGATTTTATTAGGGTACCTCTCTTTCCTCTTTGTTTTACTTTTTCTTCTTGTTCCCGTTTCTCCTCTTCTCCATCTTTCTCCTTTCCCTTTTCCTTTTTCTGACATTCGTAGTAGTAATTCAGTGATTAATAAGGCATGGTCCCACTATGCTAACACCCATCCCCAGGCTGCTTGTTACAATGAGGCTTACTTCTGCTGCAGAGCTACTGTACTTGTGACTTCCAAGCTCAAATTTATTTATCAACCTGTCCCAATTGCTGTACTTCCAGGGGGGCATTGAAATAGATCCATTCCCTTTGCACGAAAGAGTACATCTAGGTAAAACAAATGAACATAGCAAGAAAATTGTTAACCTTACTGTGTGTAATATAAGTCCCAAAGGGAGACAGCGTCCCTGGCTCCTTTAAAAATAATCTTCTAAGGAAGATTCCTGAAAAGATTATTGAGAAATAGCTTTGTTCACCTCCCTCCCTTCTGGAATATTCTACTTAGATCAGGGAGGAAACGTTCTCCAAAGCTCACTGTGTCTCCAACCTCTGTGCTACCAAATTTCCCCTTCTCCCTGCTCACAGTAAAACATCTACTCACTTATGCAGGCCCTATGTAGGAGCACCCATTGGTCCCTCCACTGGCTGTGCTTACAGCATGGCACTTACACACCAGTGGCATTTAGGAGCTGTTCAATGTATGCACGCACATACAGCAATGCGTATTTCCAGTGGGGATCAAGTGGAAAAGTAAACTAGATGGAGATAAGGGCTCCTAGGGACTATGCAAGGGAGGAGGAGGAGTGTGGTTTGAGCAAGGCCTGGTCCCTGTTAGTCACTTGGAAGGAACAGCAGCAGATTTGGATAGCTGGAGGAGTGCTCGTGTTTCGCCAACTGAACTTGCTGTACCTATCTCTCACTCTCCCTCTGTTGCTGTAAATCCCTCTCCGGTGCTGCAGTTTTACCCAGAATTAAACACAGCTTGCCTCTGTGCCTGACAGGCCTGGAGCTGACATGCTAACGAGCTGAAGCATCTGTTAAAAATAACTCACTTTGAATGTATGCCTGTATGTCCACAGTTCTGTGTTTTAGACAGCTTGTTCTTTTGGTACCACGTAAGACTTTGCAAGCTTTAACAAATCCTGCACTCTGCTTTTTGTCCCTGATAGGTGTGTGTGCAGCGAGGACCATCCTATGTATGCCCACATCCACACATCCTTCAGCCATGGTGCATTTTGCCGCGTAGACCCTTACTCATGCTTACTTACTTTCAAAGCCTTGTGATGCAGCTCGGAACTGACCTCCTTTAACAGCAATAGCAGCTATTTTGCTGCTCTTTTCCTGGGTGCCTGGAAAGCCCATGAGGTATAGAACAGAGCTAAGCTGCAGCCGAAGTAAGCAGGAGCTTTAGGAGCCCAGCTTGAAAAGCTACAGAAACCAAAGTGGGATAAGAGGGAAGTACCAAAAGATTGCAGGCCTGTGCATTGTGAATAGATATGTTTGGGCGGTACCATGGCACACAGGCTTCTCTTTAAGGTGCTGGAACGGGCTGCCCAGAGAGGTGGTGGATGCCCCATCCCTGGAAGTGTTAAAGGCCAGGTTGGATGGGGCCCTGGGCGACCTTGCCTAGATCATGCCTGGAGGTTGGTGGCCCTCCCTGTGGCAGGGGGGTTGGAACTCTATGATCCTTGGGGTCCCTTCCAACGCAGATGATACTATGATTCTGTAAAAGGGAGGTTTCTGTAAAAGTAGTGTCTTCTAAAAGTATCATGCCTTGCTACCTAGCATTGCAATGCAGACAGTTGGAGGCCCGTGAAAGAGGGCCACTGTGAATTCTCTCCTGGCCTCTCCTGCCTCGAAGGCAAGACAGTCAGCAGCCCCTGTTCAGTGCATGTTATCTTCTGAGCTGCAAAAGGACCGTGCAACAACGCCAGACTTCCCAAACTCTTAGGCTCAATCTTCCCATGTCCATGTACTGTTAGAGAGAGCAGACAGGGACATCCCAACAGCGTGATGTCATGCAAAGACTTTGTCTTTCACAGAATAATTGGCTGCGAAATGTCCTCAAGTGAGGGCCAGGGCCTCCTACACCCAAAGCACATGTGAGCATTGGAGAGCAAGGCAACCACAAAGCACTGGCTGTGGAGCGTGGTTCAGGCTGCCAACTCCTGGAGCACATCAGAGTGAGAGGGATCCTGAGCCAGCTGATGCTGCTGGCAGAAGTACCCTACTGTCAGCATAAAAAGAGTTTATCTTCTCTACATGGTTTCTGGTCCTGACATGCACCCAAACACCTCTCCATAGGTAGGGTTAGCACCAGAGATCCTGCAGAGAGTGCCCTGCCAGGTGTTTGCAGGCTTTTGGTAATGAGTTTTTGGATTTTCTTTGCAAAATTTCCAAATTCAATTTGGATTGAATTTTCTTCCGTAGAGACTCTAACCCAGAGAATGAAATCACCATTGCACATTATCCATTTTGAGAAAGGGCTGACATTTCATATATCCAAACTATGAGCCAAAGTTGTCCCTACTTTTCCAATGCTGCCAGAAATCTGTGCTCAAGATGTACGTAGAAGTCAAATAGCCAAGCCATCTTAAGGAGACTTACATAGTACCGACCCTACATAAGGATTCTTTGCCAGCAACCTTAGCATGTAATGCCAAAGTTATTCAGCTTTATAGTGCTCTAGTATCAAGATAACAGATGTGTGTATATGAGACTAGTGTGGCTGGTGCTGTCAGGTGTCTAGATGTGTGATTACCATTCAGCTCCACTAGCTCCTTTCAGAAGCAGCAATTCCATTGCTCTCCCATTTGCATCTGGGTTTTGTTGCAGAAGATTAGGGAACCTGTACTCTCTTGAAAGAAACATTGGAAACTGGTCACTGTGCTCTTGAGGACTCTGCCCATCTACCCAGGCTTTATCGTGGCTTCAGGGTTTATGCAACTGTTAGCAAGCACCAAGCCCTGCTCATCTTCCAGAAGCAAAGAAAGTTCTTTTGTATTTATAACATCTGCAAATTATCCTGACTTCTATGATATCCTTTCCCTGGCATCCCTCCCTTGTCAGGCAACAGGTAGATAAGGGTGTCTTGTGGCTTTGCATGGAAGATGGACCATGTTTGGTTGGGTAAATGGGGTTTTGTGCGTTAAGGTTTCTGGAAAGTGGGGGTACTGGAGGCCTGGTACTTTGCCAAACTTGGTATGAGGTGCTGGGGAGGGGGTTTCTGTAAGGATGTCTTGCAAAGACCCTACGGCTTCTTTGAAATCCTATCTGGTTCCTATAGACAGTTTTACTGGGGACTGCTTCTGCAGCCTGCCCTGTGATAAATGTTCACTTGTGGTGCATACGGACATGGTGGTGCAAAGCCCCTGCCACAGCACAGCTCTTTCTGTCCTAAATAGGCTCCTACACTGACGTGCAGCTTCCAGTGAAGGTGAAGTGTCAGCCTCTAACCACATTAAAATAGTAATCTCTTCCTTCTCCCACTGTTCTGAAGGAAGTAAGGGAGGTATTTTAAAACGTAGCACTTGTTAATGGTTTTCAATGATGTCAGTTCAGTCATTTGGTTTGCTCTGCTGCTTTGTTTGCGTGGACTGCTTTAAAAAGCCCCCAACAATTATGTCAAAACTAGAAACAAAATATCAACTATAGAGGTAATCTGGGTCATACCCAGTTGCTCTACAAAGAACATGTTCAGCTCTCAGATCGCAATTGTTAGCAGACACAAGACTCTCATCTCTGTTACCTCTATAGGCTCTTCTCTCTAAACTGGCTTGCCTTTGATGGCTTATATTTGAAGTGTCCAATGCTTTATCTTCTAGTGTTATCTATTGATTTTGCTCTCTTATTCTAGTCCCTTTTTCTTCTATAGGTCTTTCCTTTCTGTTGCATCCCTTGCTGATCTGAATGGGTTTCATGGATTACAGCAACCCTGGCTGTCAGGGCAAAGCAGGATATTTATGTATGCTGAACATCTGCAAAATGGGAGTTCATGAGCACCAAATAATGTCCTGGATGAAGCACAGTAGCCTCAGATTACTTAGAAGCACGTCTGTCGTGGCAGCTCACAAGCTTCAGATGCAAAGCTGGAGTTGTCCTTTGCCAGAATGTAGTAGTGTTCAGATCTGGTATTATATCTACATCAGCTGTATAAAAATAAGCAAGCAGGAAAATCAACGCCTTTGTGAGTTTAATTTTAAAGTTCTTAAATAGTAGGATTGAAAAATACAGAAGTCTGTCTCTCTGTCTGCCATCATTGCTTTTCATTACCCTATTTTTGAAAGAGAGAGTCTGACTTTCAGCCTAAAATATGAAATGAAGAATAGATTTGAGAATGAGATAAAGAACTCAGCCTTCTCACAAGTATCTTTTCTGTCTATGCTGCTGGTTGGCTTCCAGATATATTTTGGCTCTACCTCAGGCTCAAAGGGTGGATCCTCACACAACTTTGAATCCTGGCAGTGTACGTGTTTACATATAGTCTATCTGTCTAGATGCTTTTTATAGTTGGCAGAGTAAAATAGGCTCCTCTGGGGTGTGATTTGTCTTACTATGAGGTGGACTATCACGTGCGATGCTTTGGAGGTGTGTCATACCCAGTGTTTGCAGAGGAAGTTTGGCTGTGCAGACCAGATGTGCTCATCTATATTTTGTGTGCCCAGAGTTGGTTCCTACTCCGTCCACGAGGAGTAGGCGCTCAGGAGGAACTGAGTGCTGGGTATCTGCTGGTGGATTGACTTGTATTTCCCCTGTCTGTGTGGACTGGCATGAAGGAGCGTTTGGTCTCTGCTTGTCAGCACAGTAGTGCAGTGAGAAGAATGAGGTTCTGCTCTGCTAAAGAGCCCTGAAAGCCCTTGTGCACTAACGACAAGGGTGGTGAGGTGCCTCTGAACTGGGGAGGGGGCTCTTACCTATACTTACCAGTAGTGTATACTTACCAGCTGACACCAAGGCAAGGAATGAGCTAGAGGACAGCTCATAATAGTGAGCAAGGAAAACCTGGGACATCCCCTGCTCATGCTGCCAGGGCTAAGCTCCCGGCAGTGCCTGAGCCAGCGAGACTGAAGCTTGCTGGAGCAAGATGGGTGGGGGTGTCTGCACAGGCAGCCTGCTGGGAGGTGTTGCACGTATTCGTGGGGCTGTACTGCCAAGTGGCCGGGCGCTGTGTGAAGCAGTGAGGGAGGTAGGTGGTTTCCGCCCACTAAAACTTGCCATCTCCATTGAAAATAGACAAAGGGATAGAGGGCTGCCAGGAAATTACAAGGCTGCCAAAACAAAATGAACCTCTTTATGGAGTTATCCCTTCCTCTCTCTCTCTCTCCAGGTCGCTACCCACAGCAAAACAAAGGCACCTACATCCCAATCCTAATAGGTGATGTGCTCAAACCCGGTGAGTGGGGAGCCAAGATTACCCACAAGGAGAACAACTCTGTCCGCCTGTCCATCATGTCCTCTGCCAACTGCATCATTGGGAAGTTTCGCTTCTATGTTGCTGTCTGGACTCCCTTTGGCATCCTCCGGACACACAGAAACTCGGAAACCGACACGTACATCCTGTTTAATCCCTGGTGCCAGCGTAAGTACCTAGTCAGAGTCAAAGGGTCACACTTCCTGGGGCCAGGCTCATCAGGTTTTGGGAGGAGATGGTCCAGGAAGGGGACCTGGGTACCAAGGTAGTTGGAGACCAGCCGGTTTGGGTCTGGAAATTATAGAGTTACTTTACTGAGAGGCAAGTCTTTCAGGCTGGGGAGTAGCCCTGTGTGAGCTCTGTGCTGCAGACCTGTGCCTGTGCTGTAGCTGTGCTGCGCAGTTTTATGAGGCCAAGCCTGTGTTTACCAGCTCGGGCAGTGCGATGATTCTCCGTTTGTTATAGTAAATATACCCTGAGACTTTGCTCTGACTTTAATAGGTATCAGCATGAGCCTCCTGCCTGTATGTGCCTTAAACTGCCAAGTCAACACAAGCATGGGTTTTTTCCAGGATTTGGTGTGGGGTGGGATGTGGCAGCACCCCATTTTCTTCTGACTAACATCACTGATTATCACGTGTAGGATCAAATGCCTATAGTCGAAAGCCTGCAGGAATTCAATGGGAGCAGCTGCTGAATCAGGTCAACCTGCTGTGGCATCACTGGTGGTGCCTTCCCACCACCACACAACATTTGCTCTTACAACTTCCCCTTTACTGGTGACTAATTAGCAGCAACTGTGTCCTCTCTGAGGATCAGAACATTTTGCAAATAAGCGGTTTTTCTGCAATCCAGTGGGTTGAAGACCAACTTTAAATGTTCCTGCATCCTGGGTAAAACAACCCTTATGCCGACAGAATTGTATTTTACTCTATGAACTCTGTGTGTGGCTTTAAGGAGAGGGCAAGGAGGACCAGAGAGTTTTGGATCACCCTTCTGACAGGCTGTAGCACTGCATCTCAGCTTCCAACACTTGTAAGGCTCCAAGTCATACATATTGCTATATACTTTGGTCACCTGTTAACTCTAATGTTCTCCCTTCACCCTTCTTTCATCTTGCAATCTCTGGGTATTTGCTTCAAATGGTCCCATACCAAACAAGGGCCATCTTACTGAGTGATGAGTAAGTTTAGTGTTATTAATACAGCCCATTTTTCAGCTGCACTACTGTCAGTCCATCGGATGATTTGTGCTGAATTCATTACTTGCCCCTGGTCCAAGGAGAATATAAGCAATGATTAGCTTATGAATTATTTAGGATGATATATGTTAAAGCTGAATAAAGCAGAGGTAGTTAAGAATTATAGAATCATGGAATACCAGGTTGGAAGGAACCTCAAGGATCATCTGATCCAACCTTTCTGGGCAAAAGCTCCATCTAGACAAAAGCACTGTCTAGACAAGATGGACCAGCACCCCATCCAGCTGAATCTTAAAAGTGTTCAGTGTTGGGGAACCTACCACTTCCCTGGGGAAATTATTCCAATGGCTGGTAGTTCTCATCATGAAAAACATCCCCCTAGTGTCTAATTGGAATCTCCCCAGGAGTAACTTGCACCAATTACCTCTCATCTTTTCCATGTGACTCCTTGTAAAAAGGGAGTCTCCATCTTCTTTGTAGCCACCATTAAACTACTAGAACGTGGTGAAGAGGTCTGTCCTACGCCTTCTTTTCTCAAGGCTGAAAAAAACCAGTTCTCTCAGCCTTCCTCTGTACGGCAGGGTTCCCTGGGGCCACACAGGCTGATTCAAGGTGCTAAACAGAGGGTTGGAAGGGGAAAATCACAGAATCACAAGGTTGAAAAAGACCTTTGGGATTATCAAGTCCAACCAATCCCATCCTAAGCTAGACCATACCCCTAAGTACCTCATCTACCCTTTTTTTAAACACATCCAAGGAAGGTCACTCAATCCCCTCCCTGGGCAGCCTGTTCCAGGCCCTGACAACTCTTTCAGTAAAAATTTTTTTTCTAATGTCTAATCTGATCCTGCCCTGTTGCAGCTTTGTGCCATTTCCCCTTGTCCTGTCTCCTGTCACCTGGCTGAAGAGACCATCGCGCACCTCTCTACAACCTCCCTTCAGGTAGTTGAAGGTGGTGATAAGATTCCCCCCTCAGCCTCCTCTTCTCCAGGCTAAACAGCCCCAGCTCCCTGAGCTGCTCCTCATGTGATTTGCCCTCCAGCCCCTTCACCAGCCTGGTTGCCTTTCTCTGGACACGCTCCAGGACCTCAATGTCCTTCTTGTGGTGAGGAGCCCAGAACTGGACACAGCACTCAAGGTGTGGCCTCACTGATGCCAAGTACAGGAGCAAAATCACTTGCCTAGACCTGCTGGCCACACTATTTTTGATACAAGCCAGGATGCCATTGGCCTTCTTGGCCACCTGGGCACACTGCTGACTCATATGCAGTCTGCAGTAAACCAACACCCCCAGGTCCTTCTCTGTCTGACAGCTCTCCAGCCAGTCTCCCCCAAGCCTGTAGCGCTGCATGGGGTTGTTATGTCCCATGTGCAGGACTCTACACTTGGCATTGTTATACCTCATCCCATTGGTCTCAGCCCATCGGTCCAGTCTGTTCAGATCCTTCTGAAGAGCCTCCCTACCCTCAGGCAGATCAGCACTTCTTCCCCTCTCCATGATCTTCCCGGGACTGAGGTCAGACTGATAGGCCTGTAGTTCCCTGGATCCTCCTTCTGTCCCTTCTTGTATATGGGTGTAACGTCTGCCAGCCTCCAGTCAAGTGGAACTTCCCCAGTCTGCCAGGATTGCTGATAGATCATGGAAAGGGGCTTGGCACATCTGACAGCTCTCTCAGCACCCTCTCGTGAATCCCATCTGACCCCATTGACTTGTGGGTATCTAACTGGCCAAGTAGGTCACTAATAATTTCCTCCTGAACCATGGGAACTTTGTTCTTCCCCTCCCTGTCAGCCAGTTCCTGAGGATGAGTACTCAGGGAATATCCATCTTTACTTGATCAACCCCTTGTTCACACCTCCTTTCCCACCAGCCTTGTGGGCTGATGGATCCCCCTCTGTTCATGGCACATGGTTGCCACCCCTCCCACCTGAGGTGAATGGGGCCAAAAGTCAGCAAGATCAAACCACAGCATGGGGGCAAGACACACAGTAGCTGCCTCCAGCAGCAGCCATTGGCAAGACTGAGGTAAAAGCTCTGCCTTGGGAAGAGAACAGAAGCAAGGATGTGCTGTGTGCCCCCAGGCCCAGAGGAGGCAACTTGGGGTCACACCAGAGGACCGCATCTTTGTCTCCATCTTACATGTTCCTGTGTGTCTCAATGACTTCAGGTCCTGTTCTTTTCTCACTATTGTAGTTTTCCTCTTCTGCATGTTTCATTTGGATTTGGATTTATTCTCATTTCTTGCCCCTACTTCTACTCCTAGGTAGTTTGGGCTAATTGGCTCCTATATCTGCCTTTTCCCCCTTTCAGTGTGTTAGAAAACCAGGGGCTGTTTCTCCACGCTTTATCCCCTGGCTGGAAAAGATTGTTCAGTGGAATGACAAACGGGTATAAAAACTCAGGCAATTAAAGTGCAGAGAAAACAATAGTTTGAAAATCTCCTAGACTTGTTTGCTGGGTTAATAGCTAAGCAGAAAAGCCTGAGTGAAAAGCCTCATTAAAAAGAGAGAAGGCTGATGCCAGGAATGAATGGGGATTGTTACAGCAGGCAGCAGAGTACCGGCTCTGTCAGTGTCTAGTGCAGCTTTCCAACTCCTCATTTTGGAGTAACATCACTGTGTCGGTCTGAGCTTTTCTTTAAGACAGAGGCATTTGTGCCCTTTCTTATTACTCCTTTTCTCGCTGTAGTTCAATTTTGACATATCTTCCCAGCCAGGGATTTTTCTGCTGTTTCAGAACATGTTTGAATACCTTACAAGTCAGACTACGGAGTACTTTGCTTCCAAAATCATCAGTTGAGTTTATGTATTTTAATCCCCTTAAGCTACATTTAAGGCTGGTCACCAAGAATGCCTTAAAGGTACAGATGTGGGGCCTGAGCCTGCAAAATTATATACATCTGGGTATTCAGCAAGCTAGTAGATTGAGATATCAGATACTCAGCTGAAATTTGTGTTGTTTAATAAGCAAGGGAAAGCCGGTGAGGAGAGGCAGCATCCTTTCTTCAGCCAGCTGACATAGTTGGGAAAACCAGCTGTGCTTTTGGGCATGAAGAGCCCTCCTCAGTTCTGAAACTGAAGATACAAATGGCAAGTAGCTGAAGATAATTTCTTGGAGTTTAACTTAACTCTTAGCAGTATCAGACTACATGAAAGCAGAGAAGGGCTCCTTTGATCTGGATAACTGTGAGCTCTTTCCAAGGAGGTGTTGAGTCCCAGCAACATGCTGCTGGGGAATGTTCAGTGCTTATCAGGAAAAGACCTCACATTGGCTTGTGTGGTGCTCTCGCAGGAGGAGGTGCGTAGTGTATCTGAGTGAGTTTTAGACTCTGTGGGCTGAGGTGTGCATCTCATTTCACCAGAGCCTCCTGCAAAGCACATTATATTTAAGCAATTAAATATATTGCAACTTTATTGACACAGATGCATACTTCTCCTGCTTAAATGTCCTAATACAGTTTGAGGATTAGTAGCGTGTGGTTGACTTTGGCTTTGGGATCCTCTTGAATGTTACTAGGCATCCAAATTTGGCCCAATAACATTTTCTTGCATTTACAGCTAAATCTTAAATTTGATCTTTCGTATCATGGGTTCCACATGAGCAAAATTCACACAGAGCTTCACTCTCCTGCTGCATTACTGTAGGCAGGCCCTAACAAGGCAGGCCCTAGTTGCAAGGCAGCATACTGATACTGGTCCTGGGTGGAGGGGCCTTTGTAGGAAAATGTATTATCTCTTGCAGCTCTGTGTTTGCCACAGCGCTGTCTGCTTACCAGCAAGAGCCCTGGGAGTTTTGTGGTTCCAGCGAGGCCCAACCTTGTGTTCCTGGATTCCCACAGGATCACCCTGAAGGGAGGCTGGGTGCTCATGGGAAGCCTGTCGCCTCCACCTCCACCGGTCTCCTGGTGCTGCTGTGCTCAGCAATCACTGTCTGTGTGAAGAAATAGCATTTCCAACTCCAGCTGGTTGCTATGCTGGGAATGGGGTCTCCCCACACTGGGTAAGGTTCTCTTGTGCTCGTTCACCTTCCCCAATTGAATGGGCTACTCTGCACCCCTCATCTCTCTTACAAGGAGCCTGTGTTCAGTGGGATTCCTCCCCTGCAGTACTGTCTTCACGTGAAGTGTATTTTCACCTTATTTGTCTTCAAACAGAGAAGCATAGAATATAATTTGCTTTTTTGTAGCATTGCTAGCATCTTAGTAATTTCCCAGGATAAAAGAAGTGAATAAAAAAACCCCAAACTGCTAGGAAAAAAGAACAAACCAACCCAGCACATTTCCATGGAATTCTTCTGTTTGTCAGATGTGAGCCTCCACTTGCACAAAATAATTAGGAGTTGTACTATGTGGAGCATGCCTAGCATCAAAGTAGTCACAAATGCCTCGTATTTTCTTCTAAACAGTCTCAAGGGTAGTGAAAGCTGTCAAAAATCAAAGTAGCTGGCTTCTCTGTGAAACACAGCAGCACTTTTTACTTTATCAAAAAAACAAATATTTTAAAATAATTGACAGAGAAGTTAATCAATTTTCATCTGATTTAGCAAAGATCATGCAGTCTCAAAATAACATAAGCGTCTCAATTGATACCAGCCAGATCAATATTGATATTTTTAATCCCTGAAAGAAAACAGCAGCTGTCAGGAAGGCATATGCACACACTCCACTGAATGTGTAACTATACAGAAAAAGGTGTGAGTGCTCCTTCTTCAGATGCATTCTCTGTACCATTTGTATGGAGGTGTGTTAATAAAAGCCAAAACTCAGTGAATAAATACATATATTATTCAATAAGCAAATTAGGCAGGTC
The DNA here is from genome assembly GCA_013400835.1 of Zapornia atra. Classification (NCBI taxonomy): domain Eukaryota; kingdom Metazoa; phylum Chordata; class Aves; order Gruiformes; family Rallidae; genus Zapornia; species Zapornia atra. The sequence continues at coordinate 78,526 of VZTU01018059.1, forward strand.
CAGCCTAATGAAACAGGCCCCAAAGAATCTGTAACATCTGCAATATTTTTGGTGGGATGTTATGCAGAACTTGTTTAGATCTGGGAGCTGGACCTCAAAAAAGTCATGGAATATACAGTTTCATAAGGATGAGAGTCCCTGTTGGCATAAATGACTACAGCTTTTTGATTCACTGTCAAGTTTTAACACTTTCTGTTAGCTCCTGAATATAATAAACCCTTTGCTGAGTAAAAAACTGTCTGGATGGCCAAAGATTACTGGTGAATGGAGTTAAATCCAGTTGGTGGATGTTCATAAGAGGTGTTCCTCAGGGCTCAGTCCTGGGGCCAGTTCTCTTTAAGACCTTTATCACTGATCTGGATGAGGGGATCAAATGCACCCTCAGTAAGTTTGAAGATGACACCAAGTTGGGCAGGAGTGTTGATCTGCTGGAGGGTAGTAAGGCTCTGCAGAGGGATCTGGACAGGCTGGATCAATGGACTGATTCTGTAAGAGAATGTTGTACCTCTTACAGTTGGCCTATGCTCAGTGCTGGGTCCTGCGCTTGTGTCACAACAACCTCATGCAGTGCTACAGGCTTGGGCAAGAGTGGCTGGAAAGCTGCACAGTGGAAAAGGATCTGGGGGTGGTGATTTATAGCAGGTTGAACATGAGCCAGCAGCGTGCCCAGGTGGCCAAGAAGACCAACAGCATCCTGGCTTCTATCAGAAGTAGTGTGACCCGCAGAACTAGGGAACAGATTGTCTCCCTCTATGCAACACTGATGAGGTCACATCTTGAGTACTGAGTTCGGTTTTGGGCCCCTCACTACAAGAAGGACATTGAGGTGCTGGAGCATGTCCAAAGAAGGGCAACAAAGCTGGTGAAGTCCTGTGAGGAGCAGCTGAGGGAACTGAGATTGTTTAGTCTGGAGAAAAGGAGACCTTATTGCTCTCTACAACTATATGAAAAGAGTTTGTAGGCGGGTGGGTGTTGGTCTCTTCTCCCAAGTAGCAAGCTATAGGACAAAAGGAAATGACCTCAAGCTGTGCAAGGGGAGGTTTAGGTTGGATGCTAAGAAAAATTTCTTCTCTGAAAGAGTTGTCAAGCACTGGAACAGGCTGCCCAGGGAAGTAGTTGAGTCATTACCCCGGGGATATTTTAAAGACACATAAACATGGTGCTCAGGGACACAGTTTAGTGGTTGGACTTGATGGTCTACAGGTCTTTTCCAGTCTAAACAGTTCTGTGATTATAAGACCCTGTCAAAAGAATAAGGGCAAGTACTGATGTCCTCAAACGCAATAAGGGCTTCTTACATCTTACACCTGCTTCCTTATTGTTCCTTGCACACCAGTGCAGAGGTCATTATGTCACATATCTATGCATAATGGCTTCTGTACGTACAGACATAGAGGTATAAATATATCTTCAGAGAAGACAAAACTTCCAGCAGGGTCAGGTGTGTAGGCTGGCAAAACCCTTCACCTAGCTGAAGCCAGTGTGAGTTTAGCTATTGATTTTTTTTCAGAGGGCTCAGATTTTTAGCTTATTTTCAGTCAAATTGCAGTTTTATGGGCAGATGAAGAAGCTTTTGAGGACGAAGCTTGGAAGGAAGTACTGATCTGATTTGCATTTCAACAAAATACAACAAATCAATAGGCTTTTAAAAGTGAAATGATCCTCTAGTAAGTTGCAGTGAGATGCTGAAGAAATTTGCTGTGGCAGTAGTGAATGGTAGTTTTGTACTCGCTTGGTTCAAACTACCTGAGGTTATTGCTTCCCTTTAATTTGCTGTCTCGCACAGTATTACTGATTTCCTCAAATTAATTAATTCCCACACTATTAATTGTTAAGATGTATCTCTCAGTCTCAAAATACAAGTATGGGCACAGGAAAAGAAATTCTCAGCTATTCTAGCATCACAGAATCATGACCTGCTTCATACTTACCTGTGTACGTCTGAATAGTTTCGTGTTGTTCAAGGTTATTTATGAAGGTTAATAATAGGATATTTACGTGTATGAGTCACGTTTGCAGTGTGAGGGTCCACACATATGCTCTTGATAGAAGACCAGTCTAGGATATACCCTTTGTATATGTTTTGATAAAGATCTCCTCTAATTACTTTCAGTTTTCCTTTGGACACTTGAATTTCTCCTCATATTGGCTGATCAGTCACACTACATGGGGGAGGGACACTCCCGTCAATACCTTACATACAGAAAAAGCAATCAAACCCTTCTGTTAATACACTATAAAAACTGTATTCCATTTTTTTAATGCACTACAGATTTTTCTTTAGATCTCTTGTCTTGAGCTGTTTTCCATTAACATTAGGAGGTTTGAAATTGTTCTTTGATCTGTTTGTATGGACACAGAATTGCACCATGGTGCTTCAGCTTTTAAATTAGTGGTACACAGTAATCATAAAATTCTTGATAAGGTGTGACATTTTAATCATACTTTACAGATCCTGAGAAAACAGGCAGGAGTTGTCTGCATTTTTGCATCTTGCATGCTTTCAAGTTGTGTATCATATTCCTAACTGAGGTCACTACCTCCCTATTCTTGTACTCTGTTGAAGCAAGTAATGCGTTGTTTGATGGAAGAGGGGAATTTTCATCAAAGATGACTGTATTATATGCTAAGATTTTTTTTTAATCTGTCCTATATAAAAACTTAAGTGACTGTGTTAACATTTATTTTTGGTAAACTGATGCAGAGGATGCCGTGTACCTGGATGATGAGAAGGAAAGGGAAGAATACGTCCTGAATGATGTTGGCATTGTTTTCCATGGAAGCATCAATGACATAAAATTAAGAAGCTGGAGTTATGGCCAGGTGAGCTACTTAGACCTTCTCTGCCTGCTCCCAGCAGGAGAGCAAGTGAATTTGACACCGGGCTGTGGTTGAGACTGTGGACTCTGGAGTGCGTTATTGTTCTCTCCTTCAGAAAGACAAGGGGCAGAAGTTAAAAATTGTATGAAGTGGGTATTTGCCTAATCCAGAAAAGCAATGTTATAATAGGTGTTATTTAAAGATCTTTTTTTAGGGGCGTGTTTCAGGTAATAAGAGGCTGCCTGTTCAAAGTTATAATCATTAGCTGAGATTTCCACAGTGATGTAGTATTTTCTGATGCTATGTTATTGTTGCTTGAGGATTAAACAGATTGGTGAAAGAGTCGAGATTTAAAAACATTTTAAATTTTTTTTTACAGTGGCTATATTGCTTTTTTGAGTCTTCCTTGTAGTTCTACCAACTTGATGGAAATTATACTCATCTGCTCCTGATGGGGAGAGGGATCAACTTGTCCCATGGTTCCGGTGTCAAACTGGGATTTAATCCCAGAGTTTTAAATTTCCTTGCCACAGTGACAAAGCAGGGGAACCTCTCCCTTTGCTGCCTGGACTTATAATCAGTCTCCAGCAGCCTCTTGCAGCCTGGCAGAAACACTCCTGCCAGGCTGGTGTGTGGTATTGGCATGCCTTCAATAACATCAGGCTCCTGTTGCTTGCTTGCCTGTTTTACCACAGTCTGTTTGTAAGCACTAACCAGTCTAAAAAACCCCTATGGCATGTAAGAGTTAAGTTGTTGTTTGAGAATAAGGAAAAGGCGTTAATAAGCAGCATCAAAATCAGCAAAACTAACCCTAGCTCTCGATCAGAGTGGCTCCAAAGGACAGTTACCAGACATGGCAAAATCTGCTCATCTCACCTCCTGGATTTTCACAGCAGCACAATTAAGAAAGTACTGAAGTATTTCCTTAGTGCTGCAGTGATGGATTTGTTTAGTTTTCATGGCACCTCCCCAGCGCAACCTTGCAGAAGGGACCTTCTTGCTTTGCTTTCATTCCCTCAGCTAAAGACAATCTCAAAGCCTGAGCTGGATGGATTGCCAGTGTGCTTGCCCCGGAGAGCTCTTTGAACTCACATCTCTCTTGTTTCCTTATTTAAAGGTACAATTTCATCTTTTTTCTTGCAGCAGCACTGCCTTAGGGACTTCCTGCCTCTGCACCGTTCCTTTGGTTGTGTCAGCGCCGTTGTTTGCAGGGTCTGTCTGTCATCCTCGCTGAGATAAAAATAACCCTTAGATAAGGTGGTGGTGGGGAGCAATTCCATAAGCTGATGGTGCCTCTGATATAAGAAATGTGGAACCAGATCCTGAGGCCAAAGCTGGGTGTGCATTTAAGTTGACCAAAAATGCCCCCTCCTGGCCCTTCCTTCCCCCTGCAAGTGCTTGTGCAGCCGTGCAGTGAATCGGACTGGAGAGCTGATCTAGCTGAATAAGCATTTCCGGGGGGTTCTTTACTTTTTTTCCCCCCTCGGTTATTTTTTGGGTTTTCTCTGTCCCTAGATTTGGGATTCATTCAGTGACAGATGTAAGAGGGAGGGAGGGAGGGGAATGGGCAGCTGAAGGTGGGTGGTGCTGCTTAAACCAGCTGCTGGATTTATGTCTTAAGATGCTCAATATATGGCCTATGGTGTCTTGGCCTGAGGTGCTTATATTCTGCAAATCTGGCACCTTTCTGACACAAACACCAGCCTCCCTGGAGAAACTGCATTATTTATTTGGTTTTGCTAGGAGATAGTTCTGCCTAGGAGGTTAGGGCTGTTCCATATCCCTTTGTCTTGCACTTTCACTCCTGTGTTGCCTGCAGCTGGAGGACTGGATTTCCCCACTGTGCTGTGGTGCACCTTCTACTGTCACTTGCCTGTGTGATAACTGAGTGTGGCAGATGCCTCTAAGGGAGCCCAAGCCACGAGTTTTAATGGGATCGATCATTTTGTATGGGTGTAGCAGACATCTCAAACTTCAAAGCAATGGAGAAACATTCTTTCTGGTTCCCTGGAGACATTCTTCTGGTTCCCTCACCAGAGGGAGTAAATTGGAGGACGTGATGATCCTGATCTTAGCCTGAAAATTCCAAGCCATTAAAAACATGCATCTTCCTCATTTTCAGCAACCCTGGATGTTAAGCATAAAAGCATTGCTGTGAGTGAGTAAAAGTATTATCAGCAAGGTCTGTATTATGTCATACATGTATGAGTCTTGTATTGATGACATATAGGACTGTACAACAGTGTAAGTGAAAAGCATAAGGCCATGTACAGTCACAGAGGTGAAAGGTATATGGTCACATACAAATACACAGATAAATGTATGCATGGTAATATTCTGAGGCTAAAAATTGCTTTGAACAATGACAGCTGGAAGCTTTAACTCAGCTTGCAAATTAGAAAGGAACATACAATTCAAAACTGAATTACTAGTGGGAGATGATTCTCACAGCTCCTGTCTTTAATGAGCAGCATCAACATGAGAGGCAAGAAAAATGGACTGAACAAGAAAAAATAAACCAGACCAGTTGAAACATGGCTGTAATGAATGAGGATGGAGGTGTTCCTTGCAACATGACTGTGATTCCTTCCTTGTAAGAAAGTGTAAATAGCCAGTCACTCAGAAAATCTCAAAGAGGAAATTTGGTTTTGGAAAAAATCTAGGCACTTAGGAATGCTCTAGCTGAGAGATGTTGCACGTTGGATGCTATTTGATCATTTAATGCTGGGGGTTTTTTTTGTGAGAATAATAAAATAAAACAGGTGGGTGTAAAGTTCTTGTTGCCATCCTGAGTTGTCTCATGTCCACACATTGAGGTGTGCTAGCTTTACAGCCCACTGTGCAAATGTAATCCTATAGCACGTCCATTTGGTCAGATCAGACCACAGAAAACATGAGATCACATCTGCCTGCAACTGACTGTGAGAAATGCAGCCCTTGTTCAACCAGGGCAAAAGGTGGTACAGCCCCTTTCACTTTGATTTAAATAGGTCATTCGTTAGAAACAGGTTAGCACAAAAGATGCCCACTGAAGGCCAACCCAACTAAACGCACTGTGCAGTAGTAGCACAGTGCATACCTTGGGTGCAGACAGAACCCTTTAGCCTTGTTTTCTGCCTGCAGCCTTTCCCAGGTGGCTCTGCCAAAGTTCTTTAGTCCTTGAATTTGGTTCATTTCCATTTCAACTTGTGTTGAGCCAGCAGTGCCCGTGCCTGGCCCAGTTCGCTCACCTCTCCTGGCTGCCTCTGCTTCCTCTGACAGTTCAGGGGTGTTCAGCCTTACAAGTGCTGTGTTTCTATTCCACTTCCCTCTAGGTAGCATTTTCATGCCAAGATTGAAAGCAGGAACCTGATTTAGTTTGATTTAATGCTTTTAAATGTCTGGACAGTGAAGAAGGGCAAAACTAGCTTAGAGTTAAGTCTACTCTGCATCCCACACTACTGGAATAATGTAAGCAGCTAGACTTTACAGATAGTCCTGTATCTCTTCTCCTATTAATCCAGTTATTTCACAAGCATTCATGTCATTTTGTAAATGCTAAGGTGGAAGGCAACAACCCTGAAAGCAATTTCTTTCCTCTTTATTCTTCCTATATATGATGGCAAGACTGACAGCATCTCATAAACTGTAGATGAGAAAGATTTAATTTGCAGAGTAAATTTCTTATTGATTTAACTCAGGTCTTAGGCACTGCTGATGAAGTACAGAAAGCAGATTTTGATCCTGGTCAAAGTGATCAATCATTGGGCCAGACCAGAAGGGAAGTGGAGTTGAAGCAGGAAAGATAGCTATGAGAGTCCTGAGTTTGCATTATCTGTTGCAAGGATTCTCCTGGGAAAGCAGGGTCTCCACGGTATGATCATTGACCCAAGATTATTTACATCACATGCTGGTGGAGTAGACTGGAGAGTTTACCATGCAATTATTCACCTTCCCAGGGGTGAAACCATATTAGGAAATAGTTCCCTGGGAAAAACTAATCCCTCTTTCCCTACTTTCCCAAACATCATGAATTCAGTTTTAGTCAGACTAGAAGGTTACTTACTAGTGACCATCTGCTGCAGAAAAAGTAATTCAGTGGAAGAGTGGGTGGTGGTGAGAGAGGTGTGTGCTGCCCTGGAGGACATTTGCTGAAAAGGATTCATACCTGCACAATGAGAGCCAAGCAGGGGGTAGGCAGGGGTAAAGAAGACTTTCCTTGGGCACGAAATGGCTGAGGATGGGGAAACACAGTGGTGCTACTGCCTTCTTTGCTTACGCTAGAGCTTGCTTGCTGCCTGTAAGGGCGAGGCCAAAGGGTACACGGGCTCCCTAGGATGTTACCCTCATCCCTCCCATCTTCCCTCCAGCATCGGCAGCAGTCTTGACTCTTCAGGACTTCCCTTTAACGTCTCTGGTCTTACCCTTCCTCCCCTCTGCGTCTTCCTGGGCTGCCAAGGCAGCAGCTTGGCCTGAAGTCTTTGTCAGGTGGCAAAACTCTGATCTCCCTCATTTGCCAAGGAGCCTTAAGTCAGGCTGGAGACAGCTGCAAAGTCAGTCCAGCTCTAGTAGCACTGTGAGTGCAAAAATTCAGTTAGCCTGAATCATACCTTTAAGGATGCAAACGTAGAAAATAAAGCCTAACAGAGCAAGGGGGTGAGCCCTGTGGAGTTTCTGTCATAGTCCTGAATGTTAATATAAGATAGTGTATCTAGAAGGTATTTCTTTCATTAATATGCGTTTCTCTGTCTCCTACTGTTTTCCAGGGGACAGAGGTATTTTCCTTTGCTATGCACTTTCTCCTAAGGAAAATGAAATACATCACAGGGCAAGTTCTGTGACAAATGGTTTCTGGTCTATTTAGGCACCTCTGCCCTCAATTCATTCTTGTGCTTGTTCATGCTGGATTGAAGAACCTGTACCTTTTCACTCTATTTTTGAAGAAGACTTCTTTAGGTCACTTGGTATTTTTGATGTCTCAGTTTTGTATGCCAGGATTAATCTGTATAATCAACTCTTGGCTTGTCAATTTTAAACATATTTAAAAATTAATTTTAAAACATGTCTTCAAAATAACTCTTGCAAACTGTTTATTGTTCAGCTTCCAAACCTTGCATTGCCTGTGTCAGAGAAGTCCTGAAATTAGCAGGTCTGGAATCTGTGAAGGGCATGAAGTCCTTTGTGAGCAGACCAGCTTCTTGTAGTTCTTGTTATAATATCTTGCTATTATATACTTGTTAGCTCTTTAAATTTTATGTCCTGTCAGAAAGGCTGTGCTGTCATTTTAACCTTCTGGAAACTGGACTGAGATTGACTTGAAAATGACACTCTCTTTTTCCTCACAGCATCTCACATTTTTTTGCTCTATACGGGCAATTATTCCAGAAGAAAACTTGCATTTTTTAACAATTAGAACAGCTAATTTTATAACGGCAATGAATGATCACTTTTCCTTTGCTTTCCAGAATAAAAAGTTACTCAATTTCCTCTATGTTTCCCTTTTAATTTTCTTTTTATGTAGTTTGAAGAAAACATTCTAGATGCTTGTCTGTTCCTGATGGACAAGGCAGAACTGGAGCTCTCTGGGCGTGGGAACCCAATCAAAATCTGCCGCGTTGCCTCTGCAGTGGTATGTAATGGATGCCTAAGATGTGTCAGAAGCAAATCAAAGCCAGGCTGGTTTAGTTTGCCCTCATGCCCCTGTTTTCTCACTCCAACAAGTGCCAGATCAATTGCCCATTCTGACCTCTGGGGTCTGGCATTTTATTTTGCTCCACTGAAAGTAAATGCCAGCTCATTGCCTTTTCCTGGACATGGTGCTTCACTGGTAGGAAAGCCACTTTCAGACATTGAAATCCAGGCATCATAGCCTTTCTTGTGACACTGTGTTCACTTTCCAGTAGCTCAGATAACTGAGAAAGCTATTTCTGACATGTACCGTGCAGCAGCATAGGTGGAATTTGGGATGGGGAACTGAGAGACTTTATGTTGACTCAGCACTAACTTCAACGGGGTCTTAGGACACTGCAAAGGCAAGTGTTACTGTGTCTGAATTTTAAGCCTCAGATGGCCTGGCCAGGCTGAGAATATTTACGTGAGCTAACTCGGCCCCAGAATAAAGCTCTGTGGGATCTGTGCTCTTGAACATGGGGCCCACAAAAGTTACTGCACTCAGAATGTAAGCACCTAAAATAATCAGAAGCAAAGAGAAAGGAGATTTTCCACATCTCCTTTCTTTCCAGCTGCTAGGCATTAGGAGTCATGCTGTGGGTGCAAGAGCAGCCCCATCCCTAATATTCAAGATGGAAGACTGATCCAGCATGGGGAAGGCAAAGGCTGAATCCTATCCTCTGCCTTATAGAGGACTGAATTGACGCCTTCTGCTTCCCAGAATACTCTAGTCATTGAGCTAGATATTCTCTGAAGTCTGTTACTCAAACAGACTGTCCACAAATATGTCTGCTGGAGGTGGGTGGTCCTTTAACCCACTTGTTACAACGTTTGCTCGGGCTTTAAGAGAATGAGCTCTTTGTCTTAGATGACATTGAAATAGGATCTCCAGCCTCGCAGTGCCATATGCTGATTTTTGCTTAACGCTGTGTTAAATAGAATAGCTTCAGTAGGAAGGACTGAGAGTGACCCACACTTGTCTTTCTCTCTTAACCTTTCAGTTAGTTCTTTTATCTTTCACTGCAGACATTAGAAATATGGCTTCAGACCTTCAGATAGAAGTAAGAATTGACTGTTGTTCCCACAACACTCTTTTGGTAGGCGTAAAGAGTCCGTGTGGGCAGAAGAGCACAAAGTTTATGAATTCAGAGGGGGCTTGGATGTCACTTAGGTTTTTGAGCCACTCAGTCATTGTAGGGAAGTGGAGAATTTCACCACTGGAAATCCAGTAGTCAGTGGACTGCTGGATTAGGCTATGGCTGGGTAGGGATTTCTCCTGTCTGAAATCCAGACCTCAGTAAGAAGTGACCAAGAGGTCTTAAGTCCCACCTGTACTCAGTACCCTAATTCTTGCTCCAGATGTGATGCGGTAGAGCTGAGCTCATCTGAGGAAATGCCCCTGTGCTGGGATCCTTCTGAGGCTTTCTGATGTTGTAGAGCAGGTAGAGTGACCCCTTTCTCTGTCTCTTTACAGCCAGAGGATAGCCTGAAGATCAAAACACTGCCCTGTCCTTGAATTGCCTCTTTTCTTGGCATGTTTCCCACCTCAGTGAGATGGGCACAACCCCTTAACCCTCTGGTTATGACTCTGAATACTTATCTTTATTCAGTTCTAGGGTTCACAGGAAGTCGATTTGCTAATTATAAAACAGTAGTTAATCCAGCCAAAAGCTTTTAAATGAGAATTGTGATTTATTTGGCTGGCGTGTAGCTCTTCCACATTAGCATAATTAAAAGGTACAGAGCGAATGAGCTTTTTGCACAGCCTCAACTGGTTTGGTTCAAATTGCAGCTGGGAGATGTATTGCTCGTTAACGCCTATCAGTATAGCCATTAGTCAGCAAAACTCCTTGCGTTGTATAATCTTACCGGGGGAAAACTTACACAGCAAATCCCTCCTTGTTTTCATGTGTGCTGGACCGAGTAAATTAGTTTCTACTCTAAAAATAATGGTGGACTGGTTCTCCTCCCAATCTGCTGTAAATCAGGAGTAATTTTATTAAAATCTCTGGGCTGATGTGGACAGAAAAAACCAGATGATGTTAGTAAAGCATCCAGCTTAATATTTCTGTGGCTTGTTCATCAGGGTATAACTGATCATGTTTAATGGACATAGATAACACTATGTTTAATGTTAATAAAACTTACTAAACTAGCAATGTGGATACTCAATGAGATGATTTAATTTTGTGGTTACTTTTAAGTGTTTGACCTTCATTCGAAATCATGCAGTGATGGAGAATCCATGGCCCTTAGCAAGATTGTTCTATTCATCTCCTACCTTCATAATTAAACATTTCTGTCTTATTTCTAGCTGAAACTTGGTTATATTCAGTCTCTCCCATCCTATCTTTGTCTGCTGGGTTAAAGAGCTCTTTATTATTCAGTCTTTCTGACATCCCTATTGCTCATTTCCTTTGTCTTTAGATCAACTCCAAGGATGATAATGGTGTGATTGCTGGATCCTGGGACAATACATATACTAATGGGGTCCCACCTTCAGCCTGGACGGGAAGTGTGGACATTCTCTTGGAGTATTACAGTTCTAAGCAACCAGTACGATATGGCCAGTGCTGGGTCTTTGCTGGTGTCTTCAACACATGTAGGTATCAGTGAAGAAATATCCACCTTGTTATATGATTCTTGCATAACAGAGAGAGCTTTTAGTTTAAACTAGCTAAAATACTTCCTGGCTCTGTGATATTCAGGAGTAAATAGTATAAATACTTAAAAATATGTGGCTAAAATAGATGCTCTTTAAATAAACTTTTGGCATCTCCTTCAGTTTGGCTGCTCTTCCACACTAATCTATTAAGTTTTTATTTGTTCACTAAAATGTGTTCAGTGGCTGATAGAGGGTAAGTTTGGGGGAAAGATATTCTTTTGGCACACTGCACATTTCTGTTAGGAAATCTGAGATGAACTTGGGGCTTCTTATCTAGACCTTCAACATGAAACTGTTACCCGATATGGGATATGTGATGGCATCTCTGCTCCAGAAAGGCTAAATTTCACCTACCAGGATTGTCCCTGGTAGGATTGATGTGCACTGTCCTAGCATCTGTCTACTGAGCACTGTTAACATTTTCTTTGGAGTTTGTGGGCAAGGGCAACGAGGAAAATGCTGGCCTGGTCTATGAGTGGTTTAGCACTACAACGTTAAGTCTCAACACACTTGCTCATGCTAGAGTTCCACTGTTGCAGGTGGTAAAACCCTGTAGAGCAAGCAGTGTTGGATTGGTCCCGTTTGTTTATTGTCTAGCACTTCATAACAGCAGCATCCCCCATGAACACTACTAACATGCTGGAACACAGGAACGTTGGAACACACTGCAGTGCACTAGGAGTCAGGAAGGACCTGGGAATGTAAAAAATGTGTATCATAGAGATAATGGGGACCTGGCATTGGAAGCAATACTTATGTCAAGTGCCAGTGCAGAGCCAGCCAAGCTGTTCCTATGCTTATGGCTCTGGCCAATAGAAAAAGCTGAACAGAAGCTACAAGTGTGTGCCTTAAGACCAGATGCTCTTCCTTAAAGGCTATTACAAAATATGCATTTAAGTATCAAACTGGAGCGGGGGACCAGATCAGCTTAGGAACCCAAGAGGGCACAATGCTTTTTGCAGGCTTGGAACCTACTTTGCACCAAGTATTTTCAGCCACAGCTGAAGGTCTAAGCTTTGGTCCTGGTATTTAAGATGTGTAAAAGAAATTACGGAAAAACTCTGAATGAAACCTTTCCCTGTCTCAATATTGTCACATGTCCCTGTCTCAAAGAAAAGCATTATACTTCTCTCTACATTATACTTTCATCAAAAATGAAGGATATTAATCACCTGTCCTCTGCTGCAAACATGGAAATTGAATAATTAATGACAAGTTACAACACCGGTTCTTCACCCTCAGGCAGCCCTGGATATCCCTGTGTTTTATTTTGTACATAATTTTCCTCCAATCTCGATAATTGAATTTCATAACTCATTTTGGTTACCTGAGGTAGTTCAAAAGCTATTCAGAACAGTAAGAACCTTGGAAATAGATCTGTCTTCTGATGACCTAGCCTGCTGGTACATGCTTCATACAGCTGTAGTGGGGGAAGCCATTTCAGGTTTCTCTACTTCTCTTTCGTGTATCTGGAGAAGTTCCTGTTTTGATCTGGGGAGGTGCCAGCAGGTGCTCTGTCCTCCAACAATAGAAATGGTTCATTTTATTCTTGCTGCAATGGGATAATCAGCAGTCATCCACATCCAAAGAACCTGAGAGGTGTCTACCTCCTTCCCTGCCTGAGGTCTCACGGTTTATACTTGATGGTTCTCAGCCTCTGCCTAACCCAATGGGTTCAAAAGGGCTCTTGCAAACATTTCCTAAGGATGCAATGCTTCTACTCATTGCCTCATCTGGATTTCTCTAGATGACAGACACACATACACACCAGTCCTCCCACCTTCCCCCTCGCACTGGTCCTGAATCACTGCTATGCAGTGTTTTGCCTGCAGGCCACTGTGAAACTGGGGCGACGCAGCGGAGGCCTGGAGCCTGCTGTGTTAAATGGGGAGGCGTATTTATCTGGGGCAAAACTAGACTCGGTTTGCTGACTAAGTTAGTCAAGTCAGAGACCTGGTACTTTGTACTGCTGCAAAGACTGCTGAAGTATAAAGTTTGGTGAGCATTATGGAATGAAAATGTTGCCCAGTGACTGATCTGATACGTAGCCACTGACACGTCCAGCTGCTGACTGCTGCACAGAGAGGACAGCAAAGGTCCAGACAGCAATGTGCAACTAAAAGGGGGTTTTTTGAGCTGATTTAGTTCCATTCTCAGCTGCTGATGTTTTATCATTGTGACCAGTCCAGCTTTCCAAGGTTACTCTATTGTACACTCTGGATAGTCATCCGTTAAAAATGCTAAAACATTCTGAAAAATGGTCATTAATCTTGAAATTGTCAGACAAATTATTTTCAATGAGCCCCGATGGCTCATGTGCTGGAAGCCTGGGAGGGCGCTTGAATTAAGTTTAATCAATAGGTACATATGGTATTGGATGCATCCAGGTAATTTGTCATCCAGGAACTTGAAATGAATGTGTAGCATTACACTTTATTGGGAGTCACAGTAGTGACACTAATGAATATACAAAACCCAGCCATAACAACAAGGACCATTCAACATTCCAGTGTCAGAACTATTTTTAAATAGTATTTTCAATAAAAATGTTTCCCCTTTCCAGAAAAAAATCTGTTTTCTGCAGAACAATGTTGGCTCCTAAATCAGAAAACAGTAATTTTTTGGGACTAAGAAAGAAAACATTTAATCTGGAAAAGGTGAAATGATGCCCCACTACACACCTCCCCCCAACCCCCTTGAGGCCATGCTCCATGCCTATTTATCAGCTAGGGTGCACCACAAACACAGAAGCCTAATGCTGCACTACTGAGCTTCAGGTATAGCCATAGCATTTCCACATATCCCAAATGCACCACTTGCCAAATGGGAAGAAGAGCCATCAGGGCTATATTGTGATGGTCTGAGATTAAGGGATAGGGGCTTTTTTTTTTTTTTTTTAGCCTCCTTTTAAGATCCTTTAAGTGACAGGACTATTGACTTCAAAATACTATTACTTAGCAATCAATACAAATTATGTAATGCATTTTGTTCGGACTCTGACATTTCACTTGCAAATAATGCAGCTTTTCTCCCTTGTTAGCAATAATTTTCTGCTTTATTTGTGTTCTCCAGGTGCCTTCTGATGGCAAATGTCAAATGAGAAAACTCCAAATCAACCAGGAGATGCTTTCTACTAGTTTTCTTTTAAACACAGTCTCATGATTCTCCTGGATTACTGATACTAGGATACTGATAACTGTGCATTTCTCACAAGCTCAAACTTATTTTTCTTAATGTCATATCTGGTCACGCAGTGGACCCACTGCACCCAGATTTGCCCTGAAAAGCTACAGGGTGGTCATTGAGCAAGACTATTGGTAATCAGTTACTTGGGTTATACCTACTGTACTATTGTACCTTGATTGCTCATCATTTTGGGAACAAATGAAATATTTAATGTATTCTATATAAAGTCAGATAGGAGGAATTATTTGGTTTGATTTGACAGAGTTCTTCCACGTTATTATAGTTATTAATAGTTTCTCTCTACTCATCCTTTCATTCATGAGCACATTCTTTGTATTTGTCCCTCTTTTTACACTTCTCTCTAACACAGTTCTGAGGTGCTTGGGGATACCTGCAAGACTCGTTACCAACTATTCTTCTGCCCATGATAACAACGCCAATCTACAGCTGGACTTCTTTTTGGATGATGAAGGGAAAGTGGACACAAAGCTTACAAAAGACTCTGTCTGGTGAGTTGTCCTGGCAAATGCCTTTAATGTGTCAACTATATAAGTAGTAAAAAACATGCCAGCGGTGCCTGTGGTTTGTTTATTTCGCTCTGCATTAAAGAACACTGCTAGCTTATGTAAAACTGAATGGGTTGTTAGGAGGCTGACTAATATGAAGTGGTTGTCATGTAAAGAGACATACCCTAGGGAATCCCACCATTTGTGTTACCATTCAGTATAGTCCACATTTGAGCATACTGGAGGAGAGCTGGAATGGGTCTGTCCTCCTTAGGGCCAGGCCATTTCTAAAAATGGAAAGGGGTAGGATGGGCATTTCTGTTGGTCTGGAGCCAGGCTCAATGGGGTACCTCAATATCTTTGGAAAAATGCCCTTCTCGTCCTGCTTTTTCCCAGTTCCTGTACTTGTAGGCTGGTTTTACATGGTATCCATGCAGTCACTGTTGCAAATAGCTACTTTACAAAATAAATCCAGTTCAGCTGAAAAAGAAACAAGCCAGGGTGTCATCCAAATTACTGAAGTGCTATCACCAGACTTATAAAAAGAAAACTCCCTAGGAACAAGAAGTGGAGTCTACTTACTCTTTTTGAGAAGACGGTGCCCTAACTTCCTCCTCAAACTCTCACTGTCTCCTGTCTGACAGGAGAAGTGTAGCATATATTGATTATATGCTCTGCTCAGTAGAAATTATGTGTGGGTTACCTGGCCTCAAGCCTCTCCTCTTTAGAGTGAAGTGGTGAATGTGACCTCTGTATGTGTTCCTATATTCAGGAGATACTTGTCTCATTCAGTGTTAATATACCTGATCTGTGTCAATGATATCTTCAACTCATCAGCATAACTGCTCATCAGCGTCTCATTAACAACTAAATATCTGGAAATCTTCATATTAAAACTGTAATAAACCCATTCTGTGATGGAGGAAATGACTGAACCTGTTGCTATAGCCTTTTTTATGTGACCTCCATAATCTGCTACCAAGATGGAATCTAAGGAAAAAAACTAGGTTCAGTTACATCTGAAGCTTGTACTACAACATCACAGAATAGCTGAGACTGGAAAGGACCCCTAGAAGTCATCCAATGCCCCTGCTCAAAGAAGGGTCAGCTAGAGCATGTTGCTCAGGGCTGTGTCCAGCTGGGTTATGAATATCTCCAAGGATGGACACTCTACAACCTCTCTGGGTAACTTGTGCCAGTGCCTAGCCACTTTCACAGTAAAAAAGTGTTTTCTGATGTTCAGACAGAATTTCCTGTGTTTCAGTTTGTGCCCATTGCTTCTTGCTCTGTCACTGGGGGCCAATGAGAAGAGTCTGGCTTTGTCTTCTTTCACCTCATTTCCTAACCAGATATTTATAGACATGGATAAGATCCTATTCGGCCTTTTCATCTCCAGGATGAAATGTCTTAGCTCCCTCAGCCGCTAGCATATCAGCCATTTCTTCCAGTTTTCTATAACAACAACATTCCTGAGGGTGTAGTAGGTCCCATCATCCAGACCTTTAATGAAGATGTTAAACAGTATTGGAACCAGTATTGACCCCCAGGGTAGACAGCTAGTGACTTGGCTCCAGCTGGAGTTCACACCAGTGTTCACAACCCTCTGATCCCAGCAGTTCATCCAGTTTTCAGTGCATTTTACTGTTCACTTATCTAATCTATAGTTCCATGGTCCATCTGTGAGGACGTTCTGCGAGATGATGCTAAAGTCAAAAGAGAAAACTACCCCCATGTACTGGTCTCCCCATTCATTTCAATGCAGAAAGCTATCAGGTTCTTCAGGCACAGCTGGGTCCTTGTAAATCCATGCTGACCACTAACAATCTTCTTGTCCTTAGTGTGTTTGGAAAAGTTTTGGAAAAGACTTTGCTCTGTAGCCTTCCCAGGGATCACAGTGAGGCTGACGAGTCTGTAGTTCCCCGGGTACTCCTCCTCTTTCTTGAAGAAAGGAATGATGCTTTCTTCCAGTCCTTGGGAACCTCCCCCAGTCACCGTGACCTTTTGAAGATATATGTGATTGATCTTACAATTACATTGGCCATCTCCCTCAGCACTTTTGGGTCCATTCCATCAGATCCATTGGACTTCTGTGTGTCCAGTTTGTTTAAATGTTCTCTGACCTGTTCCTCCTCTACAGGTGGTAAATAGCTGTTTCTCTAAACTTCCACACTGGTCTCAAGGGCCATGATTCCTGAGGGCAATAAAAAACAAGGCAAAGAAGACATTGAATACTTTTGTCTTTTCTTATTCCTTTGCCAGCAGGTCCCCTGCCCCATTCAGCAGCAAACCTACATTTTGCATAGTCTTCCTTTCAATACTGATGTGCTTGCCTTTCTTAGGGCTCTTCCTATCCTTTGACATACTCCATTTGATCTGGCTTTTGGTTTTCCTAAACCTGTTCCTGCATGCACAAACAATGCCTACATTCCTTCCTGGTCACCTGTCCCTTCTTCCACCTCTTGTGTTCTTTTTTTTAATGTTTGAGTTTATTTAGGACCACCCAGTTCACCGTGTTGCCCTTGTGCCACCTCTGGTTGGTTTCATGCATATATGAATATGGACCATTTTTAAACTTGAACGAGGTGATCCTTGAAAAACAACTAGCTCTCCTGGACCCACCTCCTACCTCCTATCCAGAACTGCCCACCATGAGACTCTTCCAAGTAGAACATTAAACAGGCAAGAGCCTACTCTCCTGAAGTCCAGTGTTGTGGTCCTGCTATTTACATTGTTTGCTCCTGTTAGGATCTTTGGGGCACTCAGTGTGGCAACCTGCATCTTGTCTGTGTGATGGCAGGACCTCAGTATGTCTCATGGGGCGACTCTTTTAATGGTTTACAGAGCAGTAAAGGAACAGTCACTCTTTAGAAACTTCCTCCACCTATGAATGATGTGAAACAAGACCAAATGACTGCCCATCTCACCTCTCAGTCAATATACACCCAGAAATGGATCATTCAGACTTTTCACGGTCTCATCTCTTCTCTCCGCCTATGAAATACCTATCACCCAATTTTGACAATTCCTTTCACTCCCCCACCTCTCTTTTTCCTGGCTGTTTCCCAAGACTTCTTAATTCAGTCCTATTTTGGTGGGGTTTTTTCCATTCTTTTGGGACGGGGCTCAAACTTCCAAAATCATCCTTGCTCCACTGAAATCCATATGCACCTTCACACTAGCATTTCATCCTCCCATCCTACGTTTGTTTTTCTTTGGCTTGATTACTTTGTGAACTGCCTTGTTCATCCTTTTATCCTCCTGGTGCATTTATTAGTACATGGCGCACACAACCCCTTGGGCACAACTTAATATATTACACACCTCTTTTCATTTCTCCTCTGTGTCCTTTCTCTTCATTACTCTGTAACACCCCATGGTAGCTCACATGCTGTCTTTAAATGGCTTGTGTCTTAACCTTGACTTTATTTTTGATGTCTCTTTTATTTCTTTTTTTTTTCTTTTTTTAAGAGGAGAAGCTCAAAGTATTTATAATGATTTTTAAATGTATTTCTCACTTGTATTTATAATCTCCTGAAAACTGGAAGCAAAGCTCTTTTTCTTTATTAATACATCATTTCTATTGCCTTGTACTGCTGGAGCTGATCTGTCTTCAGGTTTTAAATATTCTCAGACTTCAGGGATAGTTGGAGCCAGGATTTTTAGTCCAATCAATCTCTGAGTGTGGGGCTTTCTCTGAATGTTATCTGACAGGTATTTATTTTTATTAAAGATCATTTTCTCCCTCAGGATAGGAAACAACAACAACAGAACACATATACAAAATTACACAGACTTTGCAAAAAGTTATTTTTATAAAGCTGGCCGGATTTGGGTCCATCACTACTGCCTCTGTCCCCTTGCTTTGTTCTCCTTGTCTTTCTTAATGATGATATAAAGACACTTAAAGAATATTTCTTTTGGATGGGAATCAAGACTCATTCCTATTGTGAGGTCCAAGAAGACCAATGCCTATACCTCAGCAGAAACCTGCTTGAAGTCACTTGGTCCCACATCCATATCCAGGCCTGTGGAGAAAACTCTTCTGAGACCTCTGCTGTCCCACTCACTTCCAACTCACTTTTCTCTCATTTCTCAATGATGTTATCAGTGCCTCTCCCAACCCTGATGCCTGAGCTTATCAGCTAATGAAAGGGCAGCAGCTGTTTCCAGTATTTGCCTGTCTCATAAGCAATACGAAGTACCCGTCTTAAATTGTCTTCCAGGCATAAAACCCACCTGGTCATTTTTTATTAATGTCCCCATTGCTTTGTTTAGTCTATTCGTAATTATCTCTGTAAATATTTAATGGTCACTACATTGATCTGTGTAGCCATTCTTGCTTTCTTTAATGTCTCAGGCTTGCCCTAGAATACAAGAACTACAGAATCAGTTCAACAAATTATGGCTGGAAAGCCAGCTCCTCAGCTGTGCTCGTTTTTACCAGAGAGAAGTTTCTCCATTTGGAAAGGGAAATGTTCCCCTCATCCTCCTTTCCTTAATGCTCATGTGCTTTACAAGCGACGTCTCTCTGGCCATTCACATTCAGCATCCGTAAGTGTATTTGTTATTTGCATGGCAGCAGACCTAAAAAAAATTGCCATCCTGATGCACCCAGCTTTACATACAGTGACAGAAACCAGTGAGAAATGCCCTGACCCCTGGAATGAGTTTAGGAAAAAAATGCATTACCTAATTACAGAATTGAAGTAGAGCTGCATTTTCCACTCTGTTATCCCCTGCTTGGTTTTATCATCCTTCCCTCCTGCCTGCTCTTCAGGTTCTTCTTTCGTAGAATACAAAGCCAGTGACACATCTGAGTTTGATTCAAAGTGAACCAGCAAAGGTTTGAGGGGAGGGATTATCTCTCTCACATGTTGGCATAACAGTTTTCAAAAACTCACCTGCCACAAAGTATATCCCCATTCTCTGGTAGCCCTCAGCAAAGCTCTGTGAGCATGATTCAGCATTGACTACTCTCAGCAGCATCAAAAATTCTCTGAGTGTGCGTCATTTTCCTTGAATAATTCTTTTTTCTGTAGTGCTGCTTCATTAACTCTCCTAACTGACAAGTTTTACCCTGATCCAAGCTTTCATTTCCACTTTGAAATGTCTTGTTAGACAAACCTCAGATCCTTCTGACTCTGCTCCATGGCTGGTTTTCACCTATTATTAATGAAATGTTCAGAGTTTAACAATCCCCATTTTGGTTGCTAATATCATTGCGTGTACTAGGGGCTGTATCAGCAGCTACACAGATGTAATTTTGTTCATATCTGCTGGAGGATATGTATAAATTGCAAGCAAATTTGTCCCTCTATTCCCTCCTTTGTTTTATTTTTTGCAGCAATGCAATTTGAACACTTTGTTGGCTTTACTGCAAGACCCTCTTCCTAGATTGTTTGTTTTGTTTTTCCTTGTTTGTGCTCTCCCTTGAATCCAGTAGCATTGCAGGAATTTACAAGTTCTGTCTGTCTTTTCTGCTTATCTTTGAAACATTCTGGGCAAGCTGTGTGATGATGCTGTAGTGTTTTTTCTCCTTTTCCTGAGCATTCAGCCAAGTGAGGGCATTTCAGCCTTGAGGACCTAGATGAACCACTCTCAGAAATTCCCCTTTTAGGATACTGTCCTGCGCCCTAAAGGCAAGGCTTGGCCCACAGTGATTTTGGGTGGGTTTTATGGAAAGCTGAGCGTTCTAGGTTTGACCTCCCTTATTGGCATGACTCACTGAGAAGACCTTGTAAAGAATCCACAATGAGGATATTCTTATGAATATAACCTTTTCTCACCCAACATGAAAACCAGCTAAGCATGTTTGTTTTGAGCCATGAAAACAAAGCTACACACTGTATGTTGGTGGAGTTGATTCTAAAATCTCTTCAGAAGAAGTGCCAACGCTTCAGTCTTAATAGTTATAAACCAGACCAAGCTTCAGTGGCTTGAATAAAATTCAAAGCTGGCTTTAGAAGGCAGACTGAAGTGGAGGTGTCTGGCTGGAACCAACTGTAGTTTGTGAGACTCTCCATATACCCCAACAATCTCCCAGCACTGGCAAGTTTTCTCAGACATTTGCATTCAGAACACAGTAGAAGAATCAAAAAGCTTCTTCAGCTTTCAGTCAAGAAAGTACGATGAAAGATTGTGGCCTTCAGATTTTAACAGATAGGTCCCAAACCTTTAGACCTAAAAGTCTCTTTTCTGAAAAGAACCAACTTTCTCACACATATATTGGCGAATGTTACTGGAGCAATGGCAGGACAGAAATGCACAATTTCTTTCTGGTCTGTATGCTTCTTTCCAAGAATTCAACATTCTGGTCTCATCTCTTCTCTAAGGAACTATCATTGCTGGAACGAAGCTTGGATGACCAGACCTGATCTTCCTGTTGGTTTTGGAGGATGGCAGGTTGTTGATGGGACACCCCAAGAAACCAGCGATGGTAATATTGCTTAAAGTTCTCCTTAGCTTCCTTTCCAACGCCTGTGTTCTTTGGGGGCAGCAATGAGCTAAGACAGTGTCACCATGTGGCCAGTGGCAACTTCTTGCACCAGATAACCACACATGTCTATGATCAGGGCCTTTTCCTGATTTGTTTTGAATTCTAAAACACAGTTTATGATGCATGTGCACAAAATCCCACATGAGAAAGGCCCCGCTTGGTGCAGAAAAGATGCAGGTCTGTTGCCAGAAGATGGCTTCTAAAATTTTAGAGAAGCTATACAGGAGCCTGGACAAATTAATTCTCCTTCATTGTGTGTCAGCCAGCTTCTGCAGTCCTTGCTAAACTTCCTGAGCCGGCAGGAGGCAGGAGAGAAAAAGTGAAAAGCCACTGCTGTTTCTTCCCATTCCCTGATTCCTCAGTTCTTATAAGACATTCTTAGCAAATTTGCAGTGAGATGTGTCTCAGCCTGTGGCATAACTGAGCCCTCCCAAAATTATCTGCTCTGAACAAAATCATCTTTAGCTGCATTTCAAGCACTTGAGAGTTACAGTAGACTTCACAGTGCCATGAACGTTCTGAACCATTAGATTGTTTCAGACTTGAGTGAGTGTTATTTAGAGGGCTAGCAATACACATTCAGCTTTTCACTTCATGATCAGGAGTTCCCATAAACTATTAAAAGGGTTTACCAACCCTCAAGAATTATTTTTCTTTGACAAAATATAACACTTTTACATGTTTTTAAATTAATTTAATCTCTCATTTTGTCTTCTCCCCACAGGTATGTACAGGTGTGGCCCAGCCTCAGTTCAAGCCATTAAACATGGTCACGTTTGCTTCCAATTTGATGCTCCTTTTGTCTATGCTGAGGTATGTACCCAAAAATTTTTAGTGCGTTGAGTGATGTTAGTGAGACCATAGGTGAGGCAGAAGATAGGGCTCCACTGCAATTTATGGACTGCAAAGTTACTTCATATATACTCCACATTAAAGACAAATCTCATAATTATATTTTGACATGCAGGCTAGTAGATGTGATATGGCTGTAATGAATGACAGAGATTTCTCTAATCTCTGCTCACCAATGTAATAAGCAGAAAAAGCTGCTCTGGCTCAGGTGAAACTTCTGGCTGTGGTCATTTATCCATCCCAGATTCCAGCTATGCTCACAAATGAGTCATTAGTTCTAGCTGCTCATCTTCATCCCTTGTTAGCTGCTACCTCCTCCTCAGACTTGTCAGAAAAGCTGCTTATGTTAAGGTTCCTTTGCTTATTTCAGTCAAAATGGTTGCAATGATTTTAAAGAAGTCTTTGTTCACCACGTTCATTTTGTCTGCAGTGGGTCAAGAAGAGTTCACTTGGGTGGTTTGACTGGCAGATCTGAGAGGGAAATATCTCCATGAGGAGTGAGAGGACCTGGTCTGGAGTTTCGGCCTCTTGTACCACCAGAGCTGGTGTGCCCAGAACTGCAATAACTGTAGAGCAAGCTCCCTCTAACTGAATTGTATATAGCTTAGGACAGAAGAGAATAAAGATATTTTATCTATGAAGCATTTCCCTTTCTATGGTTTAAGGCTTTTTGGTGCAAGGAATTTGTAATCATGCACCCCAAGTCCAAACAATATCTCTGTAGCCTACACAAGTTTACACTGTTGTTCTGGAACTGTGAATAGTAAAATTATCTATTCATTATTGTAGCATATGACCAATTTCAAGTGCAAATAACTAATGGGACTTGAAGTTAGCATGCCATTGTTCAGAGGAGGGATAGGCTGGCTTCCCTTCCTCTCTCTACTTCCATGTATCTCGATCCTTTTCCATTTAATTCTTTAGGTGAACGGTGATATTGTTTATTCAAGGAGGGAGAAAAATGGAACCCAAGTGATAGAGAATATTGACACAACCCATATTGGGCAGTTGATTGTGACCAAGGAAGTCGGGGGTGATGGAATGATGGAGATTACCGAGGAGTACAAGTTCCAGGAAGGTAACCTGAGATGGGGTGGGACCGTGCCCATGGATATTTACCTCTGTCGGATATTGGATGGTGGATTTACAGGCCTCTGGCATTGAGGGAGCTGCATGAAAAGCTGCCAAGGTGCCCTCTGGAACTCTTTATTTATAACTCCATCCCAGAAACATTGGATGTGTCTTGAAAATAGCACAGCTTCACTACTCAAAATGCTTTGGACTGAGTAAGGTGCAGTGAAAATAAGGGAGTAACTCAAAGCATTCCAAACAATTCAAGGCCTTCTGTGTAGCTGTTTAGGAATTTCCTACTCAGGCCAGATGTTTGCACAGAGTAAATCAGTGTAGTTCCATTAATATCAATTAAGCTAGGTTAATTTATCTGATACACCTTGAATCTTTAAGAGCAGCTCACTTGGAAATTGTGAAGTCCTGCTGATGTTACCCTTACTATAGAAAGGTTCACTGCCCTCATCCATTCATTTCAGCTACGACAAGCTATGGAAGGTGCACCCTTATGGTCGGTGAGTGAGCTAATGCAGTACCTCAATTTCTCTTCTAAATTTTATTTTCATTCATTTCTAGGCTCAGCGGAGGAGAGGCTGGCTCTCGAGACTGCTG
Organism: Zapornia atra; assembly: GCA_013400835.1. NCBI lineage: Eukaryota > Metazoa > Chordata > Aves > Gruiformes > Rallidae > Zapornia > Zapornia atra. The sequence goes on from VZTU01018059.1 coordinate 102,380, forward strand.
TGATGTACGGCGTTAAAAAGCAGACTACCCAAGATACCACATATCAGCCACAGACAGATGTTGAAATGCTCTTCCAAGTGCAAAAGGCAGTCCTTGGCAGTGACTTTAAAGTCACCATAACTTTCAGGAACAAAAGTCGCAACTCCTACACAGCTACTACATACCTTTCAGGCAACATAGTGTTTTATACAGGAGTCACAAAAAGTGAATTCAAGAAACACTCTTTCAGTGCAAAACTGGAACCCTCTTCATGTAAGACTTGCATAGCTGTTTTCAAACCTGCTAGCTTTTTTTCTCTGTGTCATTAACTGTCACCAATGTCTCTACCCATGGGTAAAGACAAGTCTAGTATCTAGGAGTAGGATACTCTACTGGGTATCAGAAGGCTCCGCTCTCAACTCTGGCCCTGCTACCAGTGTCATTTAGAGCCAAGGCTGTTTTTTCAGGGATGTTGCTCCCTGCATAATGCTCTCTTACAAGGTGCATGTCTGGGAATTATTAATTTTTCTTATTTAGTACGAAAGAAGGCAGAGGAGTGCAGTTATTGAGCTGAGAGGTATTGTTTTTCATATCCTTAGCCTCCTAGCAGTATCTCAGTGAGTGAAGTGATCTGGTTCCACAGGGTGTCATTTACAGGGCCCAAAAGGTGAATATCTTGTCATATCTGGAAGAAATTCACAAGGTCAGAGTGGGTCCAGACACACATCTGGCTTTGGAGGACTGGCTGGTTCAGGATTTCATATTTATAATGATCTAAAAAGTTGATCTGTAATTAGAATGAGCGACGACAGAGCAGGGGCATTTGTCAGCTGGGCAGGCACTCCAAAGGTGAGTTATCCTTCCAGATGCAGTGTTCACTTTTCCTAGTGCCCTCTGGACTTCAGTGGGAAGATTCTTCTTCCCTCTTCTCATGAGAAAAGCAGTTCCTGGCAGCCTAGTTCCTGTGTCTGAGGGCAGGATTTACATTGCTCAAAGTAGGGATGAGGGATATTCTCCTTTTTTATTTTTGACATAACCAATCTATGTCATGTCAGCCCCATTTGGAAAACAGTCAGCAAGTGTTGAGGACCAGCTGTACTCCAAAGCGCTATGGAGCAGGCTAGTTTTAGATCTCTGGCTTCTCCAGCAGCAAGTGACTGCCATTCACTTGTTTTCCTGACAGGCCTATGCTGTTGGGTCAGTGCTTCCAGCTCAGCAAATGTGATGAGAACGTGCTTTTATGGAGGCTAAGTCAGAGGATGCTCCATTTGAGTCCTCTACTGAGGGAGTCAGGACAATGATTTTTTCCTTCTTGATGCTGCCATTGGGTCAAAACAATCTCTGCTCAGTGCAGCGGGAGTGGAAGGACTTCGGGAGGCCAGAGGATCTGAAGCCTCTTGATCTGGGTCTGGCGCTGGATTACAGCAACCCCAGCTGACCTCTGAGCTGTCTCATCTGTCTTGTCTATCTCATCCTAGTTCTGGAGACACTGCAAGCCCTCTCCTCAAAGAGGACAACTTTTGTCTCCGTGAGAAGCCTCCACTGAACCACAGTTCCTGCTGCGCTGTGAAAAAAAAAAAACAAAACCCCTCTGCTCTCTTCCTCACTTTGAGCACCATCTAAAACTGCGTATTTTCATTTGGAGCTGATTAGTCTCCATAAAGTAGGACTCCACTTACAGGGATCTACAGGGGAAGGTTAATAAATTTCTACCTCCAGTCTGTAACAAAGCCCTGACAGCTGCTTGCTGGTTCTTTCTAACTCCCTGACTCTTTTGTGGGATGTCTGGAAATGGACATTAGGTCGTTCCAATGCAGCCTATCCAAACACAGTGTGGAGCTTTATATTGGCTTGCATTACTTACTAAATATTTGATCTGAAATGCTGCAAAATTTTTGGGGACTTGGCTAGATACAGTAAAAAAATATCAGTTTCAACTGCTCAGTCTAAATTCTGTGCCACTTCTTCAACAGGAGAAAACTCAGTCATCTTGTAGGAGATGTGCAAATACCTGCTACTCTTTCTGGTTGTACTTTGTGCTTGATACCGGGACTTACGTCTGCTCTTGCATCAGAAGTCTGTGTAAGGTATTATTACCTAAGCCACAGCTTCTGCAGCTCTTCGAGGCTCATCTATGTCCCCTGGGCTAGAAATGAAATGAATAGATGATGTTTAAGCATCACTGAGCCTCACAATTCATTTTTTCTAAGTTTCTAAGTTTGCAGAAAGCTTCTCAAAACTGTGCTGGAAACTCTGAGCTGACTGACGGTGAGTGAACACAGACTGGAGAGAGGCACTTGAGAGAACATAGCAAGGGGTTTTTTGCATGTGTACCCATAAATGCCCCCATCACTGCCTCTGGCTAAGGAGACATGTTTTAAGGTATTTACTACCTTTCAAGGTGGAAATTAGCTTTTATCTGAGCTACAACCATCAATTTATGGGGCACTTTGTCCTGCAATAGGACAAAAAACCCTCACAATGTATACCACCTCTGAAGGTGATACATCAAACCTGAGCACTAATTCCTTTGCCTTTGCCTTGGAAAGGAGTACATGTGCAACCAGCATTGGTTTCTGGGCAGATGGGCACTGTGAAGGGAGGCAGCGGGGTCGTTTGCAGCTGTGTGAGAATACTCTGTCAGGGGTGCGAGGGGGGGGATACCTTCCAAGGCACTCAGGCAGAATTTGTAGGCTTCATTCACAGCAAGTGTAAATATACATATATAAAAGTAACAAAAGATTACAGTATAATACAGATGTGTCAAAGGCGTTCTTCCAGCTCGTGCTGCTGAAAGAATGAAACTAAGTTTTCAAACAGGAAGCGAATGCATGATTTCCAGAATAGTGATTAAAGGAACTGTGTGGGTTGAAAACATCTTTGAGGATTTGAATAGCTTAAACCTTCCAGTGCCTTCAAAGGTGCTCTTGCATCCACTTGGTTATATTTAGTTTTCTCTATTTTTTTGAAAAAAGAAAAAAAAAAAGCTGTAAGGCAGCTCAGTGTTGTGTCTCCCTTGGCTTTCCTAGGTGCAGTAAGTGGTACTGGCAACTTACCAGCACAGCCAATGCTAGGCAAATGGAAGTCTATTTTTTTTTTTACCTGTAGTATTAGATTTAAGCAGAAAAGTGCATCTCTCCTTCCACTGTAAAGTAAATTTCTCTTGGATCATGACTAACTTATTTATTTGTTTGTTTACTTTGCATAGATGAGAAATACCTTGCCTGATTTATAATTTACAGTTTGGGGAATTATGGGAAATTCCTTTACAAGAAATGCAGAGTGAGAGGGAGGGAGGAAAAGGGAGCACATCAAGTAAATTTAAGGCTGGCCTGGTAAGTCCAGGTCAGGTGGCCACCAAGGGAATAGCTTTGAAACCAAATCAAGGAACTGGTTTTGATGTGAGCGGATCAAAAGAGTGAAAAAGCAGTGAATGTCATTTACCCAATTGAATTCAGTTATCTCAGTGTGTACAGTGCATGTCACACATACAATACAAATAATGTATAATATCAATAATGATCACAGTTAACAGATGGGAGATCTTGATGTGTTTACTAGGGTTGCAATGAATGTTTATACAGTCAAGAGCTCCAGATCTATATATTCTGCCTGGTCACTTAGTTAGCAGATCTGCTTCTCTGCGTCACATTCTCACACCATTGTTGGCCTGGGAATTGCAGTTCAATATGGTTAGAATTAATGTCCCTGCATCTCAACCATCTAGCCTAGGGGGACTTGTTTCTTCCGATAATTATTGTCAGGGAGCATGTAAAAGATCTCTGGAGGCTATGCTGGTGACAGGAGGACCTTCTTGCTAAATTTTGCAGGAAAGTCCAGTGTAGGACAAAGGCAGATATCCAGATGTGCTCTGGAGAGCAAGTGGTCTCCCAGGTAGCCTGCAGGTAGCTCACAATCTCCCGTGGCTGCACGGGTGGCATCCCTGATGGCATCCCTCTGCCAGAAAGAAAGGAAATAGCACAGAAATAAAGTGAAAGAACAAACATTTATAAGGGCAACACTAAAAAGCTGGTCCTTTGTGCCCAGTAGCTATTTACTGCCAGTCTTGCTTCTCATTTTGTGGTAGTGCCTAGAAACCTTCAACAGTGACCTGGGCCCATGCTGATGGGCACTGGGCAGAAGCTGTGCACAAACCCAGCACTTGCCCCAGGGGACTCACAGTCTAACTGGAAAGAGGCTGAGATAAGAGGGTGAATGGTGAGATAAAGAAACTAAGATAGTTTGGGAAAAAAAACCGCAAAGCCTTTCTTTGGTTGTGGGCCACCTTTTTTCCAAGGCATTTGTGTAACTGGCCCTGGCCTTGATGGGAGGAGCAGTTAGCCTTCAGATGCCTTTTTTCTCTCCCGTTTCTCCCCTCAGCTAGCGCTTTCGATGTTCTGATCAAATCAAGCGAGTACATGAGTGACCTGCTGGACCAAGCCTCCTTCCATTTCTTTGTGACAGCGCGGATCAATGAAACAGGGAAGATTCTGGCCATGCAGAAGGCAGCAATCTTGGAAATTCCCACCCTGCAGATCAAGGTAGCTTAAGGTTGTGGTGGAGGGGAGCAACCACCACGCTGTGCGTGGGCTCTTCTCAACAAGGCTGTCACATTGACATCTGGGATGGAGGGGTGTATGCGTCTGTGTGTGTACACTGGACCTTCATTCCAACATGGACCAGCAGCAGCTGGCTGGAGTGTACAAGGGTGTATAGGTAAGTTTTATGTTGTTCTGAGTATCCCTGAGACTGACAGCATCACTGGAAGAAGGAGGGGAAAAAAGTCTAAGAAAGCTGGAGAAACTCAAAGGGTAAGAGAGATTACTCACTCAGGTCACTCAGGTCTTGAACTACTTCTTAAGTCAGTTATTTCTAAAGCAACACAGCACAGAGGCCTCTTGCTGAAGCATGAAGGACGCTACTACTGAGGTGAATTTGCTTGGAGAACTCCTGCAGGTACTGTGCAAAGTTTCCCCAAGCTTGGGCATGCAGTGTCAATTTGAGACATTTCTTTCAGGCTTTCAGTGCTTTGCTGCCACTCTGTGAATGTATCTTCAGTGGAGTTCCCTGAAAGGTCAAGCATTTCTGCAGATTGTAGCATGGTACCCATGGAAATGTAGAAGTTTATATGTTCATGATAGGACAAGGTACCTATGTCATACGGCATATGGCAGAGGCAGGACTGAGATTGAGAGTTCTCAATTCATAACTGGGCATCCAAATAAATTGCTTCATTTTCAAAAGCACAGAGCCTTCATCTGCTTTGAATGATGTCATTTGGATCTGCTTTTTTCCTAATGCGAAAAAACAAATCAGAACACCTGTTCAGGAAGCTTTATATAAACATCAGTGCAGCTCTCAAAAATCCAGGACTTTGAAAGAAATCTTAGTTTATAGATATTTCTCCCCCTGTATATTTATTTGAACCGATGTTCAGGTTTCCGTATAATAATTTATGTAGTAACCACAGCCTTCTGCAGAAAAATGTTCTAAAAAAAATAGATCAAAACTACAGGGAAGTTTGGAAAAAAAAATTAAAAATTCCACTCCATTTCATGATGTGCAGAAATGTCACAATGATCTGGTTGGATTATTGGTATTTTCAAACAAAAGCTTTTTGGTTTACTGAGCATTCTGGAGAGGAGGTAAACAAGAGGGAGAAACTCTTCTCAATACCTGTCTTCAATAACCAAGTTTTAAAACTAGAGAGTTCTTTCAATTCAGTACTTAAACAGAACATCTTATAAAGCATCCTCAATTTCAGCTTCATGACAGCTTATCCTCCCTGTTTTTATGAAGAAAGGATGTTTAATATATAGGATAGGTTGTGGTCCAATAGCCATGTTTTCTAGTAAAATTGAGTTTGTCTCTTCTCTGCTTTCTTGTGATGTGTGAAAATATGCAGAACTTTTAATAGCTGGATATTTAAAGAGTATGTGTGTGAATGTATATATACTTGTGTATTTATATAGGTAACTTTGCTTTATTGCATTTTTAAGAAATCTGAGGAAGCCTATCTCCCAAGTTTTCTTGTCAGATTTCTTCATTGAATGTGACTGGCAGACTGGAGTTGTTAATGTGAGAGTAAAAGGGAAAAATGAAAAAATGTACTTCCCCTCATGTCTTTGGGTACACCTTTGATCTTTCTCTGTTGGTCTGAGGAGATTGTCAGAGTTAACAGCTGAGGAAATTACACATATTCTAATTTAGCTTGAGACCAGGTTACAAAAATAGGCTCAGCAAATACGTATTGTGGTCTCAGTTGCATGTCTGGGAGCTCAGGATGATTTTTAGTCCTCCCACGTAACAGCGATCTTAAATGGGCAATTGCAATAAGGAGGACATAAGACCTCTAATTGGGCTAGGACTTCTGAAAATGTCACTGATGTCTTTTTGCAAATTCAGGTGGCTAAATGATGTTGAAAGCTTAGCTGTGTGAATCTCATCCTTTACTCCATTCAATATATCGGTATTTGGTGCAGAGCAGTTTCTTAGACTAGAGTCTTTTCAGCTTTCTGCAACTGTCATAGTTGCTAAAAACTTGAGGTAGGGCTGCAGACCCCAGCAGAGCACTTTATTGTCAAGATTTTCTTAGTTACATTTCTCAAGGCCCTTTAAAGTAGTCCATGGGCCAGCTGGGATCTGCCAGCCGTCAGGTGAAAACCCTTGCCTGACCATTTTATATTCTGTGAGAAATGTTCTGTTTCTAGGGGGGAAAAAAACCCCCACAAACCAAAAATCCCCATGCATGTGGTCTTTGTTGAAAAACATGTTCATGTGGAGGTGTTTTCCAGGCAGCTGTACTACCGGCAGGGATTTGGAGGGACAGACAGATCCTTTCAGCTGCGTGCTGTGATGCACGTGGCAGTCAATGCGATCACTGCTCATTAAACTCACAGTTTAATATCTTCCAGCTCAAAATGTGTTTCCTTGTTCACTCTGTAACGGTTTTGTAGGACCCCTGACACTCAGGTCTACATGGAGCACGTGCACAGGGTTGGAAACCCTTTGGAGCACGAGAGGTGGTTGGTTGCAAGTCAGGGAGGCCACAGGCACAACACTTTTTGGGGTGTGACATGATGTTCCCAATTTAGGCTAGGAAGACCTGCCCCTCTCTTCTGGGCCGTATGTCCTGAGTGGGCTCTGCACTTCAGTACTGGTGAGGAGCCTGGGGAGGGGGTGCAGAGTCTGGGAGAGGGACCCTTTCTGCTGGACTTACCCTCCGTTAGACACTCAGCTCCAGGACTGTGCATGCAGATTTCTGGGTTTTTTCCGGTGGAAATTAGGTCCTGCCTCTTGACCTGCCATGTGGCTTGAGGGAAGATTGATTGGGTAGAAAAATCTGCATGGTACCTATGGGCCCATCCAACATTTTTCCTCTGACTAGGCTTTCTCTGCCTGTGTGCTCCATTCCCCCTCCTCTCCTTCCTTGCCAATACTGTGTATGTAACCCCACAGATTTCACTGGGGAGCATTTTATTATCAGCTTGTGCAATGCTGTCCTTTCCTTGTCTTGCAGACCCAAGGTGAGACAGTGGCTGGTAAAGAAATGTCCGTGACTGTGGAATTCATCAACCCTCTGAAACAAACCCTGGAGAACGTCACATTCCGCCTTGAGGGACCCGGCGTGCTGAGAACAATGAAAAAGGAGTTCAGGTAGGGACAAAAGCACACCTAGCTGGGAGTTGGTCCCCGGCCTGGTCACAGGAGAAAGCTCACAAGAGACACTTAATGCTGCACTGAGTAATTCAATTCAGGCGCTCTCTCTTTACTTTAGAATTCAATACACAGGGGAGCAATAGGTCTCAGTACTCAGAAGTCGGGCTGACCAGAGAGACTGTGCAGAGACTGAGAGCATTTCATCTGTTCAGAACGAGCGTTGGAGGACGGGGGTACTGGTTGTGGGTAGTTGCTAATGCAGCCTGAGGTTAGTTTTTCACTGTATTACATTATATTTAGCGCTTGACAATAGCACCTATGAGCTGCTATCACAGAAAGAAAGACAGGTTTATCCTACACACAAAGTGTTTACTGCCACTTGCTCAGTATGTGCAAATCAAGCCCTGTGCTGTATTTCGCAAAGGGCCTTCCTCCACTCATGTTCATCATGATTATACAAGACACTCGGGTACCTCAGATGATCTTTCCAGCTGATGTCAAGACACGAAATGTGTGTTGGATGCATCAGAGCCCTCTGGTCTGGCTGCAGCGGGTGTGTGAGCACACAGCTCCCCCTGGTAGCACCACTGCAGCGGGCTGCCAGACGCAGAGGTGTGTTCCCAAGCCTGAGGAAGAGGAGAGTCCTTCAGCCACCTCCATTACACACAGAGTTGCACCTCACACTGACATGGCTGTACTTGTATGCTAAGCAAGTTGTTTCCCAAACCTTTTTCTATCCAAGTTCAGTGTTGTAAGCTCAGCACTAGCCAGTTAGAGGATATATAACCGAGATCCTTGGAAAATTTCACAGCCATTGCTTAGTCCTGGGCAGCCAAAGCCATGTTATCTGTCATTACCTGAGCTGACAGTCCCCAGGTGTGTGCAAAAGGAGTTTGAAAAATTGCCTGTGCTTCAGGAGCTGCATAAATTGTCGGCATTATCTGCAGCCTGCAGGGGAGGTCTGAGCCTTATTGCACCTGGGCCAGGGATAAAAAGATCAAAACCTGTCTCCAGAGTGGGGCTGGCTGGAAAAATGACTGTGAAAGGGTATCATGCTGTGCTTGCTTTGTGCACGTGGTATGTCACAGATGCTGCTGAACATGACTCAGCACAGTCCACATGAGTTAGACAAGTTACAGCAATAGCCCTCATTGCTGCCCAGCTGTGCCAGCCTCCCCTGTTGTTCTGCATCCTTCTCAATCCAAAAGCTGCCACGGGCTGTTCTCACCTTCAAGCATGCAGAAGTTGTCAGGTGTATCTAAGGCGCTGGAGTTAGGGAGAAAAATGACTCACAGAACAGACGTCATTTTCCTTCGAGTCACCATGTTGTTCCCCTTCTCAGGAGTGCCCTTGGTGTCATTTAAGATGGAAATGCATCAGCTTAGTCATTTGAAGATTTAACTTCTCTGAGGTGAATGATGGCTGCAGGTTATACATACAGAGGACAGAACAGGGGGCAGTTGTAGTTTATTTAAATAATAATCATATTTGCCTCTGTGCATTCAGAGTGATAAATGGCTCTTGTGTGGTGATGGCTCAGCATATTACACAGAACCATTCATCACTGAATTCTCTCCCAGGAAAATCAGATTAGGGTGGCTTTACTCCATTTGCAAAGAGAATGAAACCTATTCTGGGCTTTCCTCACCCTTCTACTACTTCTCTGTCCATCAGGGACTGTCACATATGGGATGAAGTTCTGCAATTCTTTGTAGAGATGAGAATTTTGATCTATTTGTATTTTTAAGGTAGCTTTTTCGTGTCACTTGGGTGACTCCGCAAAACAAGCATGTGTGACATTATTCTGGGAATGAAGTGGCTTGGGGGCTTCAGTCTTGACCATTCGTGAAGACTAGATAGATAGATAGAGAGGTAGATAGATAATTAGCCTCAGACAGATGAGAATCATGACTTATGTATGGAAAAGCCTTTGGCAGCATCAATTCCTACACGGGACATAGTCTTTGCATGACAAATGAGAGATAACCAGGCAGTGATGGATAGTGTTAAAAGGGTTTTAGCCAAGCATGCATTTGCACTAGCAGGTAAGTCGCTTTGGGTGTTTCTACATGTCAAATCTCAGCTAGTATTAGCATTTGTAGAGGGAAGCAAGTTCTTTTAGAAGTAGGATGGTAGAGAAAGGGTAAAAGGTGGGTTTAATTCCCTAACACAGCTGTTGTCTTCCTGCACACATATATAAATATATGTAAATATGTGGGCACCAGTGATACAGCTAGGAGCAGTCTGAGGAGTATCAAGAAGGATTACAGAGCCCCAGGACAAGGAGCCCAGGTCATCAGGAAAACACCTAAAGTGCAGCACAAAGAAATGCTGGTCAGTCAGCTTCATCAGGGGCCCAACTTAAATATCTCTGTGCAAACACACAAAGCCTGGGAAACAAACAAGAGGCGTTGAAGATGTGTGCATGCCTGCAGGCTTATGATCTTACTGGCATCAGAGAGACATGGTGGGACAGCTCCTGGGACTGGAGTGTTGGGATGGAGGGATACAGGCTTGTTAGGAATGACAGGCAGGGGAGGAGAGGAGGGGGTGTCACCCTGTCACCCTCCTGTGTCAGTGACCAACTGGAGTGCATGGAGCTGTCTCTGCCTAGGGATGGATGAGGAGCCAACCAAGAGCTTGTGGGTCAGGATTAAAGGGAGGGCAGGGTACATTATTGTGGGGGTCTGCTACAGGCTACCCAACCAGGAAGATCAAGTGGATGGAGCCCTCTATAGACAGATAAGAGCAGCCTCAAGTTCACAAGCCCTGGTCCTCATAGGAGACTTCAGTCACCCTGGTATCTGGCATGGTTCAGCCTCAGGCAGCAGCAGAGCAACACAGGCTGCTCCATCACCCCTCCTCCAGGAGGACAAACAGACAAAGCCCCACAGGTTGGGATAAGGACAGTTACTGAGTACACAGTGAGGAGAACAATAGAGCTTCTGACAGAATACACACATGGGGATAACAGAGAGCACTTTGCCGACTCCAGGACTGACAGACCAACCATACTCGGACTGCCGCAGAGCTGCACAGACCCACCCCTCCCCGCCCAGACCCTTTTCTGGGGGTGTGATGTTACCCGGTGTGGAAACAGCCTGGGCCAGCTCTGCTCATCTGGGCTGTCTCCATGGAGAAGTTAACTCTGTCCTGGCCAGAGCCAGGCCATAACTGGTTGGAGGGATAACAGAGCAGAGCATAAGCAATCCAGGAGGTTCCTGGAATGCATTGATGAGAATTTATTTTTTCAAGCTGCCAAGACATCAGGTTCCCACTGACTGGGAAATTAGGAACATAATCCTCATTTTTAAAGGAAGGAAAAAGGAAGACCCAGGTCACTACAGTTCGGTCAGTCTCATCTCTGTACCTGGGCCATGCAGCAGATCCTCCTGGAAACTATGCTGAGATACACATAAATAAGGAGGTGGTTGTGGACAGGCAACAGGGCTCTACTAAGGGCAAATTGTGCCTGACGTATTTGCTTGCCTTCTACAATAGTGTTGCAGCATTGCTGGATAGGGGAAGAGGAAGCGATCCATCTACCTGGATTTGTGCAAAGCACTTGACACTGTCCTGTACGACAGCCTTGTAGCTAAATAGGAGAGGCATGGGTTTGATGGGCGGACCACTCAGTGGACAAGGAATTGCTCAGAATTGCAGTCCACAGCTTAATGTCCAAGTGTACTGGGACTGGCACTATTTAACATATTTGTCAGTGACATGGACAGTGGAGTTGAGTTCACCCTCAAAAATTTTGCCAACACCAAGCTCTGTGGTGCAGTNTTTTGCCAACACCAAGCTCTGTGGTGCAGTTGACATGCTGGAGAGAAAGGATGCTGTCCAGAGGGACCTTGAAGGGCTTGAGACATGAGCCCACATGAACCTCATGAAGATCAATAAGGCCGAGTGCACATGGGTTGGGGCAATCCCCAGCACAAATACGGGCTAGGTGGAGAACGGATTGAGAGCAG
>VZTU01018060.1:0-78058 GCA_013400835.1 Zapornia atra
AATACTAATGGAGAGTATAAAAATATAAATATAAAAATAAATATAAATATAAAGGTATCTTATGGTAAAAATACAAAAGCATTAGAAAGCCCATTTGATGTGATGACCTCCAGACTCAAATTGATGTGTACAATGAATTTTTAACATCATATTGAGGAAAAAAGGTAGCTAAACATAAAGAGAGAAAATTAATTCTCAATCAGTTTTAGCTGATGTCTTAAAAATGGCCTTCAACAGAATCAGTCCACCAGGGGTCTTTACATAATTATAAAAGAATATTCAGCTGCAAAACTCAGTGTGCAAGACAATTGTGGATAATTATTAATAATTTAATAAATACTGAAATAAAGAATCTAAATTTTATGGAAAAGCTAATCTAATTTTTTTAAGTAATGAGCAATGAGTAGAAAGTTTGTTTCATGAACAGACTCTTCAGAGAATGACAGGGAACACTTTGTGGAAGATGTGGGGGAAACTTCAAAATGGGTGTTACTCTAAATTTCACTCTATTTATTAACAGAGAAAGACAATAAATGGAGGATTAAAAAAAAGTGATGTGATAGTCAAATCAGTACATAGAGCATCCATTAGTAAAAAAATAGGATTTTCCACATAAATTCAGAATACTGGGGTCCACTGGTAAACTTCTAATGGGTCTGAAAATAAAAATGTTAATAGAATACTTAGCAAGGCACCACTCATATAAATTAGTAAACATTTTCTGATAATATTCAGAAAAGAACATACGAGAACTGTATAGAATATGTGAAGTGCATTGAATATCTTAAGTATTAGTTGTCAATGCAATTTATCAGTATGCACAGAAGTTACCTGGAAGGTAATGTTTTCAAAAGATTGCTATGGAACATTTTAAAAAATAAATGGATGAAAAATATTAAAATGTAATTTTATGAAGACCTAAAGCAGAATCTAGAACCAACCCTCTTCTCAATCAAATATTCAACAGCAAAATAAAACAATATGACTCTCATTATTTTTCTGATTGTCATGCTACTGGAGTTTTTATAGATGGGAGAGTCTGTTTGGGCATTATTTCCTTGATGTTTTCACAGCTCATTATAGAAAACAGTCTTGCATTTTACCAACATTTCCAGTCTTAAAAGTAGAAGCATAACACTTTTCCTTGTATGAATGTAGCCTCAGAAACATGAATAAATCATTATTCAGTATCACACAATGCATTTATAAATTGTGCATGATGACTCCCTATTTTCAGTGATAGTAAGCTTCATCTAAAGGCATCAGTATTGCTGTTAGCAAATGAAAAAATGTTATAGATTAAATGGAATAGGGTTGTGTCTTGGTAAATGTTACTTAATTGCATTCTACTGATGACACAAAATGAAAAATTTGTTGTTATAGCAACACTAAAAATGGAGTTGTAAGGTATTATATTTTTAATAAAATCTTAAAAATAATTCTATTTTAAAATGTTTGGTTTATTTCAAACACCACCTTTTTATACTTAAATGTCCAACTAATCGCACTTTCTTTGGACAATTACATTTTGTCCATCAAATTTTTTTATTATTTATAAAATTCAATCTAACTCATTTGGAAATGAATACTTTAAGAACACGTTTCCTGGACTTGTGTCCAGTGATGTTTTATTTTCCAGTCTCCCACTTACAGAGAACTTTTGTCCTGTTTCTTTGAAGGCCTTTTAAGTCTGTAAATTTAATTCCAAGGTGTAGGTGTGGCCCACTAATTCTTGTATATACAGTTAAATTTAGATAAAGAAGTTGTTTTAAGATTATTGAACAGAGATGTTACCTAAAGCAAGACAATTCTTGTGGATTATCAGTTTAAAAACATTATTTTATCCTTACTGATTTACAGAATATCTGCTATAAAAACTTGGCCATGTCCCTCTGTATTATAATGATAGCTTGTCTACAGACTAGAAAGCATTGCTTATTCAGGCAAACAACATAAAATGCAGTCTTTGTAACTGAGTATGGCAGTTTGCCAGGAGATAAGGTTCACCAGAGCACTGCCTATTCAGATGTATTTCTCTGTCTTTTTCTTGTGAAAAAACAATCCTTCTGGTTTGAAATAGTCCCTTTGGCACTTAGGCAGTTTGTGGGAATATTAGATTGAGAATGACCACCAAACAGTCGGCAGAAAAGCTGATAAATGAGACAAGAACTGTAGCTCTGTCCTGATAGGGTCCTACACATTTAATAGTCCCTGAAAACTAACAAAAAACATTTCCCATTGAGTCATGGGTGGCTCAAAGTTCCCATGGTAAAATACTGATGGGTTTATATGATTTGTCTCTGTAAAAAATATGAAAACATATAATCAAAATTTCTAGTAATTTTTTTTTAAAGGAAAGAAAAAATCTGCATCATCTGCATCATAAAATTCCTTCTCATTCAGACTCTGTGTAATACTTAACAAGACACTTACATTCTCCAGTAGAAGTCTATGGATCAGAGAAGCTGGTTCTAAATCTTAATAAGTATGTTCAGCCATGAAGGATAGGTTATGCCTCTAGCTAGTTATTCAAATGAATGCTTCAGGTAGCAGAGCAAAGAACATGGAGAATCTTTAAAATTGGAAGTGATTTCTGTAGGATACAAAAAGAGACACCAGTTCTTGCCCCATCATAGCCAGAGAACCTAATCTATCCATTCGCATGAACTATTCAAGCTCATTTCATTTTCTGAAACAGTAAAGGTATTCAAGGATCTGTGGACTTCTGCCATTCTGAAGAGGCATCTAAAGTCCCACAGACGGCATGTCAGACAGAGTTAAGTGCTGATGAATGAGCATCAATTCTATGAAACTGTATAAAATTCTTCCTTATGTGTCAAAAAGACTCATACTGAAAATGCCCTTGTAATTTCCTTATAGAAGTACACTAGTGGTATAATAAACTGCCTCAGAAGGAAATCTGATCACCTAGCAACTGCTTTGCCCTGAAAATTTGTAAATCTTAGGATTAGGAACATATTTTCAAGGATGGTTCCAATTCATTCACATGGCCGTTCACTCTCTCGCTGTTGACTTCATTACTTTTCCTTGCTTTTGCTCAAATTTTCTGATCACTGTTCACTTCTGTGTAAACACTCTTCATATGCTTGTGCTGTGAGCAGGACATCCTCAGCAATTTCCCTCTGGCTTCAAGTCTAAAAATTAATCATATATGTGTATGTATATATAGTTCTTCACAGCTACTCATGATAAAGAGTATGCATTTCAGAATTAATACAAGTGTAAAACCCATCTTACAATTCCGTGACTTGCTTTGCATATGTCATTACTCCTACTGTCTCACTAATTTCATTATATAGTTCACATGAAAAATTTGAGCCAACACTTAAATCCCTTTCTCTCAGTAGGTGTAAATTCCAGTGAAGGAACCTAAATTCAGATTAAATTCTATTTAAAAAGATATACTTAGCTTCCCTAGAGGTCTTGAATAGGTAGATTACCTTACTACAGAGAATCCCTCAATCTATAAGGAAGTTTAACTATCAAATTCTCATGGGCTCTTCTAACACATTGAAGCATCCTGCCCTGCTCAGTCCAAAGATCTGTTAATATTACTTTTGTCAGTCCTTCTCTTTTATAAAATTGTTCTTCAAGAAGAATAAGTTTCTCTTGGTTTTTTGGTGGGTTTTTTTCGCAACACTAAGTACATCTTACCACAGTAATAACTCATTCATTCTTAATTCTTTGTTCTGGGAGCAGATTCACAGATTGATAAAGAAGTATCAGAATCAGAGTTAGGATTAATTTATGGGTATGACTACACTAGATTCCTATCATGGCAAGCTGGTAAACTGTTAGCATGTTCCACATGTTATTTTGGCCTGGATTTTTTATCAGTCTCCCAACTATTGCCCAGTAAAGGTTATGGGATTAACATAGGCCAGATATGATTGCCAAAGGCAGTTTAGATGCAGTGGCCCTATTTTGGATGGGAAGAGAATTTAACTGTAGAAACACAAACTAAGCTGTGGCAGTTGGTCTCTGTGTCTGAAATTTTTCATTTACTAGAGTGGACATAGCCTGTGTGTCCAAACATTGTAAAAGTTAAAATACCTTACTTGGTACTGGAATAAATAGTTATTGTTATATACACAGTGTTGATTGATGCTTATAGATTCTTCTAGGTTTGATGACACAGGCATATCAATACTACTCTGTATAAAATAAATTTTAGGATCCTTAGCTGAATTAATACGGCTACACAGCTGGAAAAAGTAGAACAGTCAGCCCAAAAGTGAGGAACTAGTCTGTCTTTTCTGCACTCCTTGTACATAAAGGAGGGCAACTGGCTAAAGGGTCAGGTCCAGAATGTGCTAGTGAATGGAGTAACATTGGACTGACAGCCAGTAGCCAGTGGGGTCCCCCAGAGTTCCATCTTTGGTCCAGTAGTTTTAAACATTTTCATAAATGACCTGGACTCAGGACTAGAGGGTGCCTTAAGTAAATTTGCAGATAACACCAAATTGGGAGGAGCTGTTGACTCCATTGAGGGTGAAGAACCCTTGCAGAGGGAGGGATCTGGACAGATTAGAGAGCTGAGCAATCACCAACAGCATGAAGTTTAACAAGGGCAAGTGCCAGATTTTGCACCAGGGAAGGGGCAACCCTGGCAACACATACAGACTTAGGGATCAGACACTGGAGGCCAGTCATGCTGAGAGGGATTTGGGGATCTTGGACGACATCAAGTTAAACATGAGCCAGCAGTGTGCCCAGGAAGCCAGGAGGGCCAACCGTATCCTGGGGTACATCAAGCACAGCATTTCCAGACAGTTTCCAAGGAGGGGATTATTCTGGTCTACATTGCTCTGGTGCAGCCTCACCTCGAGTACTGGGTGCAGTTTTGGGTGCCACAGTCCAAGAGGGACATAGAAATCTTGGAGAGTGTCCAGAGGAGTGAAAAAAGGACTGAGGAGGGAGTCTTATGAGGAGAGACTGAAGTCCCTTGGTTTATAAAGCCTGGAGGAAAGGAGACCTCATCACAGTCTATGGCTTCCTGATGCCATAGGAGGAGTGAAGGGGCAGGCACTGATCTCCACTCTTTGGCGACCAGTGTTAGAACCTGAGCAGACGATATGAAGATGCAACAGGGGAGGTTTAGGCTGGATATTAGAAAGAGGTTCTTTACGGAGAAGGCGGTCGGGCACTGGAACAGGTTCCCCAGAGAAGTGGTCACAGCTCTGAGCTTGACTGAGTTTAAGAAGCATCTGGATGATGCACCCAAGTCACATGCTCTGACTTGGCTGGTCCTGTGTGGAGCCAGGAGTTGGACTTGATAATCTTGAGCCTTTCAACTCAGGATATTCTGTGATTCCATGTTAAACTGTACTTGATTGTTACTATGACTCTGGCTGTTTAGAAGACACTTCCTTTTGCATTCATATTCCTTGTGCACTCATTCAACAGCAAGGTGAAATGTATCCCTTATAATATGTATTAATTAATCCAATATGTTATTCAATTGTTCAGTAACTACACTAAATGAGGAAAACCTGCATAATTTTTCGTGGGAGTATGTTGCAGTAAATAGTTAATACAAGCTAATACTGACTTCATGAACAGAAAACCCGCTTCTCCTTAGTGGTCTGTACCTCCAGCAGCAAAATATTAATTTTACAGTAGATTTCAGCTTTTTGTCTCTAAAGATGCTGATTCATACACCAAGGCCACTTAATGAAGAACCTTGACATTTAGAATCCCACCAGAATTACGTACTCAGATGACAGCATCAAAACAAGTTTAATGATCACACACACAGGACTCGGACTGTTCACACAGCAATTTTTATATACCACAAATGTTTCTTTAAAAGTGCAATACATAACTTGGATTAGTTGTAGACAGGTCTAATCTACTCAGATGGCCTTTATGGGACTGCTACTTCACAGTGACAATGACCATGGCAACAACTTCAACAACAAAAAGCTGAATTTTCAGAGAGAGCAACAGTTGAGGCATCTTTTTCCAGGCACACTTTTTTTCTTCACATCAGCCATGTCAGCTTTACGATAGTTGTCTATTTTTTCTTAAGACAATATGCTGATTTCTTTCAAACTACCTAAGTGTAAGTTTATAGCTGTATATGCAGATTATTTCCAAATTGCAGTGATTTTTTTTCCTTTTTCTAAGGATTAATTTCTGGATAAGATTTAAGTTTCATGGAGCATCTAAGTACTTCATTCATAAACATCTTGAATACAAATATTCTGAATATGTTCCAGTATATTTTTTTTCTAGTTACATCAGGAATGCTGTTTAACCCATTTCCTCCAGGCAAGATAGGCTTAACAATGACTGAGAAATTGTGGAATAACTGAACAACTTGGCACTTTAACTATCTATTTATGCCTCCTAATTTTTCTTCATGAATCAGAATCACCACGAATGTCTCCTTTTTCTTTTTAAGGGATTGATTAAACATAAAGTGATCACCTGGTCTTTTGATTCATTTCAGATCATTGATTATTATATGTCATTTCAAAAAAGAACTATTTTTAATATTTCAACAAAAAATCATTCTAAAGAGAGAAGAGATTGATAACATGCAATGGACATTTAGAGTGTTGGAATGGCTTTGCCTTTTTCTATAGTAACTGTGGAAAATGTACATAGAAGGAGAGAAATAAGAAACAAAATACATGTATTTTTGTCATACAAAAAATGGCATTAACTAATCTTTCATTAAAGACTTTAAGTGCAGAAACAAGAAGAATATCTTACAGAAGCCTTCTCTACTAGCCAAAGCAAACAATTTCTTCATGACTTGCTGCTGCAGTGTGCCAGCAAAAGGTTTTGTTGACATGTGATCTTTCTTTGCTTTTTTTATTCAACAAAAATATCTCTAACTATATATGACATTTCAAGCTTTAAACATAATACTGAATATAAATCAGGGCACTGAAGCCAAAGTTTTGTCTTATGGGAACTACCTCAAAAGGGAATTTTTTAGCAGGAAAAAAAATATTTTGTTCTTAAGGCAAACTCAAAACTTGCATAGGTGCAAGAAGTATTATTAAAATTTAGAATATGTTACTGTAGTGTTCACAGAGATATCTCCAGCAAAATTTGAGTCCTGGAAGAAACTAAACAAAAGTTTTGTTCTCTGCATAAATACAACTAGTATGCAAGCGAGGTTAATTAGCTTTCTTAAGAATGCTACTAATGATGATAATGCTGATCAATCTGTGTTTGCTCCTGGAATTTGAGCTATGTTTTCATCTCTCATTTGCCAAATAGATCACTTCATCTAATTAAACCTGAAACAATTGCTCTTGATTTATGGTTCATTTTGAAGTTTGTTGCTTCCGCTTAAAACCTATAGCCACAAGGGCTTACCTACTAAGAAACCACACTATTTTTTCAATTATGTTAGTTAGTATAATAAAAGGTATTATTTCACCATTAAAAGCTTGGCTATGTGAACACAATCTTTAATTCTAGCAATGCTATATATAGATATAGAGAGTATAGACAGTGAACGTCACGACCTGCAAGTATATTCCCAGATCTGGTCTCAGGAATCCTTATTTGATTTAGCTGTTAAAAAGTACTTTGTGATAAATAAATACCATCTGAAGAGGTAATACAATTCACTAATATTCAGCAAGATACCAGGCATTAAGGAAGTGAAGTCCTGCCTTTACCTTTATGCAACATTGGATATAGTAATTTTCCCAGCTTTAGTTTTTCTTATGTTTTTAATATGCAATGTTATGAGCTGACAGCCTTCCAGTCCTTTTGGTTTATCAAGCTGTTTATGTGCAATTCAATTTTAAGTGTGTGCATTTTCTGTCATACTAAAACAAAAGTCACCACAGAGGCTAAGGATACCTTAAATTCAAGAGCTTGTTTTCACATGATGCTTTGTTTTACTCAGCAGTCTGTGAAGCTCACAAGTATGATTACATTTCATTAATCAGAAGTCCAGAAATATCAAGTTGTTTTTCTTTTATCCTTGATAGTCATTCCCTAAAGAAATATTAATCCATAATAGATGTCCATTAATGACCTCTTAACTAGAAGATAACAATATGGCACTGTGCTATGGGCATTTTCATCCTGTGGAAAAAAGCCCTGCCAAATTATGATAACAGCAATATTGTGATATTACGGTGTATTTATAGAATAGTCAATACATTTATTACAGGTATATTCCCATAATATTGTGAAGTCTACATGTGTATGTTTACATAATTTATTTCTTACAAAGATTCTTTTATATTTCATATTTATTCATGCTTGGATGAATCTCTTCACCCAGCTAGTTTATTAAAATTACAGGTGAGTGAAACCATAAATTTCAACATGTCTCCATTCTGAACAGTCTATGAAGCAGTAGATTGGAAGCATAAAATAAAGTGAGGAGAATCATGTCATGTTCTACTGGGAGACATATTTTACCCTTCAGCAGCATATTAGAAACGCATGTTTTAGAATTTGAGGCAAGGCATACAGTACCTTCCTCCCATGAGATATATTTCTCTGCCTGGAGAATTTTACTCTTGGCAGTATGTTTCAGAATTGGCAAGTTCAACAGTTTAATCTCTTTAGCATTTGCATTACACTTCACCATTCAGGAAAAAAAAAAAACAAACCCAAAACCCCCAAAAAAGCACCAAACCACACCCCCCCAAAACATACTATTAGAGGGTTTTTTACACTTCATTTTAGTGCACATAAGCAAGATTGGTCTATTTTTCACCCAAATATGTTGTTTAAGCTACTGGGAAATCATTATTTCATTAGGTAATTTTAACAGTATATTCACATTGCATTATCTCTCCAGTTCCTAGTCAGATATTCAAAATAAACGGCAAAGATAAACCCAGAAAAGTTTTAAAAGTAAGCTTGTTTGAAAGAGAGATGTCAAAGCAGTTTTACATGTTATATGTTACAGCCCCCCACAGTGTTAATCTAGCAGAATACTACTAGCAGAACACTACTTCTCCCCTGAGCATGATCAGTGCTTCTTTTGCTAGGAACTTCTTTTAGATGTTTATCATCAAAACATGAAATTACCAATAAAAAAAAGTTTGTGACTTTAAGAGACAGAATTTTAAGGTAATATGCTTTCAGGATTTCTATATAAATGAGAGTCATGGATAATTCTATTAATTTGTGCTAATTATTTATAAAAAAAGTCAAACAATTTGTTTGGACATAATCATTTTTATACTCTGTAGAGTCTTTGGTTTTGACCTGAAGCTGTTTATATTATTTCACCATTAGACCTAAAAGAGAAGTTGGAAAGAGTCTGCTGGTTTAACTTTAGCAATGTAAAAGTGTGCATGTATATGTATGTATGTCTATGTCTATATGTATGTGTCAGTGTGATCTTCTTGCAATTACAGAAGCTCACATGACTGGTATGCTGTTGTGTTATCTATGTACTTTTCAGGAAAGACAGGTCAGCACTGCGAGGTTTTGGAGTTGCTCTTTATGCGACAGCAACTGGCATGTGTAGAGCTCTGCCTAGACATGGATGAAGAACAGGCTGAGACTTTATGGGTAAGAAGGCACAGGCTAACAGGGGTTACAGTGTTGTAGGTGGTGTTTACTACAGGCCACTTGATCAGCAAGATGAAGTTGATGAGGCTTTCTACAGATAGTTGGAAATAGCCTCACAATCACAAGCCTTGGTCTTCATGGGGGACTTTGACCATCCTGGTGTTTTCCGTAGGGCAAGACAGTCAGACATGCACAGTCCACATTTCTCCTTTTATTTTGAATACCTAAATAATTCTGTATTTTTTATTGTAACAGTTAACAAATTTAAAGATTTTAAGACAAGTAACGTGAGATGTTGATTTATTGAATTTATTCTTCTGAAGAAAAATTGTGAAGAATAAAAGAGCTGTAAGTAAAAGATTATCCTAAAAATCATAAAAAATTTAAAAAGTAACAGCTGCATTTAAAACAAAAAAGAAATCTGTAGGATTATCAAAAAATACTTCCCCCAAAAAAAACCAACAACAAAAAAACAAACCCAAAACAAACAAACAACCACAAAGCAAAAGAAAGAAACAACAGAAAACAATAAAAGAAAACTAACTGTCCAAAGTTAAATGCTGAGAAAGATGTGCTATGTGTTTTACTCTGACTTGTGGAGTTTTTGTTGTTACTGTTTACACCTAGATTGTACAGCAAGTTCACTACTCCCATGCGCAGGACAACCACAGTAGGAGTTTGACAGTGCTTCTCCACCCTGCAACATGGGCTCTGAGTTGACTCCTGCAGCCAAACACCCCAAGCTGGGGCAATGCACTCAGTGCCCTGACACTCAATTTCATATCTGGTTCAAGTGCATATCAACAATTTTCCCCACACCAAATTTCAAAGAGTGAAAACTTAGGTCTGTGGTTGAAATATAAGTTGCAGCACATACAGCTGACCCAGACAGTTGTGTGAGGGTGACAGGATGCCCCAGAAAGTTACTGTTCTTACAACAAGCCACTGAAATGGAGTTTAATACAAAGCAAAAAGGAAATCTTCAAAGTATGAACACTGAGGCTAAGACAGCAAGAAAGCTCTATGAAGTAAACATTAACATGTTTAAGCATAAGAAAATTTTCTCTAAAGAAAAGAGAAGAATCAATATCTGGGAGTAAAATTTTACTTTAAGCTCTTACTTGCCCTCATCAATGCCCCTCCCTATATTAACATTTTAGGTCAGATCTTAGTGAGCTTTTATAAAAAAGATTCCAGTCATCCCCATTTCTTCACACCTCCGACTGTACACTTCCAAGAGTTCTTTTAGAATGAACTACTTTCACAGAAACTAAGAAATTTTTATGAGTGCTGCCTGTTAACTCTGACGACTGATGAATTTTTAGTGCACAGAACCAAGACAGAAGTGTTCCAAAGGAAATTCTGAAATGTGTATAATGTAGATTTTTGGCCCTCAGCATCAACTGTTTCACCTTACAAATCCATTTCAATCACTTTGTCCAATGTGGCACTATCCTATATATAACTGTTAGCACATTCTTCAGATGTTCTGTTTCTTAGTATCCATATAAAAATAAGAGTAATATCCTCCTCACAAGGCCATTGTTTTTAATCATGTATTTGCAAGGAAATCAGTGATTTTAGGATGGATGTTTTCTTCAGATAATATTTTATTCCAAACCTCATATAAATAAATCATATTCTTTGCATTTGTGGAGTTTAATTTCTTCAAAGATGTTTTTGCTTCGAACATTCCAACTGTAATCTAAAAATATCATTAGCAGTATAGCTGCATTCTCTATTTAAATATTCCTTCAGTACTGTATGAGGGCTTAGGAAAACCATTTCAACAAGTATATTTAGTCTTCATTTGAATTTCTTAATCTATAAAATATAGGTCAAACTTAATAAAATCAGTGGGGAATGGATGTTAGTTTGAGGAATGGTAAAGCATAAAAGAGAAAAAACAAATCTCAATTCAGAGATTTGGTATTGTGTGAAATACTTGATTATATAATACTGAATCTATAATCCTCTCAACCACCATCAGCTTGACTCAGAAGTTTTCATTTTTTTGCATTCTATAATTCCTTGTCCCTCTCTTTGTTTCTTATGGTAGGATTTTTGTTTTCTTAAGTAGTTTTACATCTCCCCAGTCAACCCATTTCCTTCCTTACACTGTGTGCTTTCTGAATGAAGGGTTCAACAATGCTCATCATGAGTATACCAATGAATTTTTCTTCATCAGAAAAATCTGACTCCTCACAAATATTTTTCCTTAACAAAAATATGTTGAATTTGAAAAATTGTTTTGAAAGGAAAGATTTTTTCAGTCCAGGTTCACAACAGAAATAAAACACTTTAAAAAATAAAAGGCAGGAGAACGAAAAACAAGTGTTTGCTTGGTTTTTTCCTCCTTTGTTTAAAGAGCCATTTAAGACACAACTATTTAGTGAAGAAATTCCTAACTGGGTCAACCTAAGTAAATGTGAAGCCACGTTTAATTAATAGATTTACATTAGAGGTAATATAATTTTGGTGCTATGTGGTGCTATGGCTGAAATACTAGTTTAGGCTAATGCAACTACACTTGTTCTTACCTACTTCACATTTACAGTGAAATAGTGTGTCACGCCGGTGAGCATCCAGACGGTTATCTTAGATACTGGCTTGATAATATGGTATGTGGGTGCCTACACCACTAGACTATTGGCTATTAGAATTGATGGGATTCTTTGATTTTGCCTCTCTAGAAATTATAATGGACCAGGATTAATCTCTAGTACTATAGCCAAATAAGAAAATAATGCTGACATCACCAGTCTATAAGACATTCCTCAAAAACACATCAACATTACTGGATTTTCAACTAAGTAGCCTTCACTTGGTTTTTTTTACACATAGCTGGAAAAGCAACCCCCTCTTTGGGCTAGAAATTTAAATAAATTAATAGCTACCTAGGAGGTGAAAGATCAGGTTTGAATTATTTTTCAGTTCTTACTGTCACAACTTGTGTTTCCCCAAAAAATTTTTAATCATGACATTTTAAGTATTTAAAGCACAAAAATCATTTTATGAAAGGAAGGGTTTGATTCAGAAAAGAAGTCAGTACTTTATGAAAGAGTTATTAACCTGTCAAGACAGTTACTTCAGTATACAGAATTCTTGTCCTTTTGCCTCAGGACCATCTAGTACAAGAAACAAATTCAAGCTGTTAGGAGCTAAGAATCTTGCCTCACATCTGGACACAAGCTGTCAAAATAGAGGGAAATATTCCCTCTACAGATTTCATTCAATTGTTGCTCTGATGATATGAATAAGAAATACTAAATTTCTAGATAGCACAAAATCTGTAAATTTACATGAGAGACTCTTGGACTACAAAGATTTTTTTAGAATTGCCTAAACCTACTTTGATACTGTTTCCTGACTGTGTGACTATTCAATTGCTACAAGAAATTCTTATAATCTTATTCCTGTATTCTCACTACAAGAAGGACATCAAGGTCCTCAAGCATGCTCAGAGAAGGGCAACCAGGCTGGTGAAGAGGCTGGGGGGCAAATCATATGAGGAGTGGCTGAAGGAGCTGGGGTTGTTTAGCCTTGAGAAGAGTAGGCTGAGGGGAGACTTTATCACCGCCTACAATTATCTGAAAGGACGTTGTAGAGAGGTGGGAAATGGTCTCTTCAGACAGGAGATAGGACAAGGGGAAATGGTATAAAGCTGCACCAGGGCAGGTTCAGATTAGATGTTAGGAAAAAATGTTTCACTGAAAGAGTTGTCAGGGCCTGGAACAGGCTGCCCAGGGAGGTGGTTGAGTCACCATTCCTAGATGTGTTTAAAAAAAGGGTAGATGAGATACTTAGAGATATAGTTTAGCATAGGACAGGAACGGTTGGACTCAATGATCTTAAAGGTCTTTTCCAACCTTGTGTGATTCTGTGATTCTTATAATCTGATTCATGTATTGAATAAAATTCATTTTGAGTGAAGTAATATTAGTGTTATCTCAGTCTCTAACTAAATGAATTGCTAGGCCCCTTATTTATTTTTTCAATTATAAAATTAAATATTCCAATGAAAATAAATTAATGCAAACTGATCCAACAGGAGAATTAAGAAATTGTACTGCGCTCAAGATACAAGGAAATTTAGCTTTCTTTAACACTTCATTAGGAGGTTCTTATTGAGTATTTTCAATGGCAGATATGTTAGGCTCAACATACATTTTCCCCAGCTTCTTTTTAAATTTGTAACAACATAACAATAGGTAGAGGATGTTGTATTCAAAGGGGAGAAGACATCACTAGTAAAATTACTGTTACTACATATCTGCCATACTGGAGTCCTTTCTTTTCATGTGATATTTTAGCTATGATGCTCTCTTATTTTCTTATAAAAATTTCTTTAGGCTGAATGTATGATTAACATCCTGATACTCTAATGGAGCTGATATTTGGTTATTAATTTGGATTTTTTAGAAATATTAATTATAAAATATTTAACAATTTTTGTATACTGTCAGAAACAGTCTCGGTATTTGTTGTCTTTCAAGGCTGAAGCCATTTGGGACTTTGCACAACAGTAATATTTATTTATTAAATTAATAAAACAGTTCTACCTATCCAGTTTTGACACATTCTTTATGAAGATCCAATTGCAATTTCCTTCTGTTGATAAATATGGTCATCAGAATGAAAAATGCTTGATGCAAAATAGGTAACATTCTATTCTCAAAATACATTACCATCACATTTGTGGTTTAGTTTAATTTGGCTTTTAAACCTTAAATAAGAATTAAGAATTTTACATACTGGATCATCTTTCCAATTAAATACCAACAGCGGTGATTACCTATCAATTAATAATCACCAAACTTAAGCCTTTGAAACTAATTACCCATGTTTTCAGAAAGAAATATAATGCTTACTTCTTTAAATTTTGTCAAAAGGCTTAGATAGCAGTCATTCTTATTCCAAAGTGAGTAGTTTAATTATCAAATCCAACACCTCAGAACGTTATCTGAATAATCCAATCATTAAACTAGACAGAGAAATTAGAATGAGCAAAATTAGTCCTTTACTCTGTGATCACAGTCACATTGTGGTGTTGGATGTAAGGAAAAAAAATTAGCTTTTCCATCTACTTTTGATAAATATTTCTTCTTGATCAGCTGTGGTGGATTAGACCTTGGCTGGATACCAGGTTCCCACCAAAGCCTCTCTGGATAGGGGAGAGAAAATTATGATCAAAGGCTCATGGG
Source organism: Zapornia atra (assembly GCA_013400835.1). Lineage (NCBI taxonomy): Eukaryota > Metazoa > Chordata > Aves > Gruiformes > Rallidae > Zapornia > Zapornia atra. Next base: position 14,733 of record VZTU01018060.1, read on the forward strand.
TTGAGATAAGGACAGGGAGAGATCACTCACCAATTACCATCACTGGCAAAACAGACTTGCCTTGTGGAAATTAATTTAATTTATTGCTAATCAAATCAGAGTAGGATAATTAGAAAAAAGCCCAAATCTTAAAACACCTTCTCCTCACCCCTCTCTTCTTCCCAGGCTTAACTTCAATCCTGATTTCTCTACCTTTTCCCCCTCAGTGACACAGTGGTATGGGGAATGGGGGTTGCGGTGAGTTATCACGTTGTCTCTGCTGCTCGCTCTTCTTCAGGGAGAGGACTCATCACACTCTTGCTCTAGCATGGGTTCACTCTCTGGGAGAGAGTCCTCAACAAACTTTTCCAATGTGAGTCCTTTCCACAGGCTGCAGTTCTTCACTAACAGCTCATAGTGGGCCCTTTCCATAAGGTGCAGTCCTTCAAGAACAGACTGCTCCAATGTGCATACCCCCTGACGCACTACCACTGTCACTAATGGGCTAATGTTTGGTCTCAGAGTCAGCTGTCATTGGCTCTATTGGACATGGGGAAAGGTCTTAGCAGCTTCTTATGGCAGCCACCCCTGTAGCCCTCCCTACTACCAAAACCTTGCCATCAAATTACAGCCTCAAAATACAAATTATTTTTTTTTAACCTTCTTTCCTTGTAAGTAATCTCTTTGTATTTTCCCCTGATGAAACTGTTTAAATGGATTGTCCTGCTGGCACATATAAGTTTTCAAGAAATAAGATCCCTGTTAAGGGCTTGATGTTTTATTTCAGTAATAACTATTAGAATTTCTGAGAGAAATAGAAACATCCTGCAAGTCTTGAGTTCAGGTTGTTAAAATGGAAACTCTGCACTAAAACCATATTAAAAATATAAATACATTTAAAAAGGTGTTCTCCGGCAACACTTCAGTAGCTCTTTCAATATAATGATCATGAAGATTTTTTTTTACTGGGGATTTCAACATAAGGTCTTTATCAATGATATAGTGTTCATAGTTAATTCAGCACATCACCCCATCAATTCTTCATAACTTCATCAGATCAATAATTTAAAAAGTCACCTGGAGTACTGCATCCAACTTGGGAGCACTCAATCCAAGAAAGACATGGACCTTTTGGAATGGGTGCAGAGGAGGGCCATGAAGATGATCAGAGAACTTGTACACCTCTCCTACAAGGACAGGCTGAGAAAGGTGGGGTTCAGCCTGGAGAAGAGAAGGCTTCAGGAGACCTTATAGCAGCCTTCCAATACCTGAAGAGAACCTACAGGAAAGCTGGGGAAGGACGGTTTGTAAGGCCATATAGTGATAGGATGAGGGTCAATGCCTTTAAACTAGAGTAGGGTAAGTTTAGATTAGACTTTAGGAAGTTCTTTACTATGAGGGTGGTGAGATACTGGAACAGGCTGCCCTGGTAGTGGAGGCCCCATCCCTGGAGACATTCAAGGTCAGGCTTGATGGCGCTCTGAGCTATCTGATCTAGTTAAAGGTATCTCTGCTTACTGCAGGGGGGGTTGTACTAGATGGCCTTTAAAGATCCCTTCCAACCTAATGCATTCTATGATTCTATATTTCTGAGACTAAGCTAGTCACCTCAAAGTTTAGCATGAAAGAAATTTTCTTTGCTCACAAGAGGCATAACAGCTATCTGTTACCCTTGTTTATCCTTTACCACTTGTTTTCACACTGCATATTATTTGTATAGATATAACTGATCTATAATAATGCACTAAAAACCAGCAGCCTGGGTAAAATTAAAATACAACAAAATCTTTCATTACAACACAGTTTCTGAGCTGGTCAGGTGATCCACGGTGGCAAAGAGTGAGATGAAGTGACTGGGAAAGTGTGTGTCTTAAAATAGCTGAAGAAAGTATATTGAGAGCATTGTTTCCACTGCCAAAAAAAAACTATGCGGACAGTGGGGACTTTAAGTTATCATTTCACTGACCTGGATTATCTTCATAGTCCCATATGTGTCTCTCAGTATGTTGCACAGGTTCAGTCAAAGAAACATTGAACTGCAAGAGGAATACGGGAATAAATGGCTGGAGAGGGATCAGGGAAGATGCTTAAATTGTTTCTGCTGCAAATAGTGTTGAAAAATTGAACTGTAGCCTGAGTCAGCTGGTACTCTATCAAAGCATTATCACAAAGCAGAGATGATCATAAAAGGGAAAGAAAAAAAAGAAGGTTCTGTTTTTCTTCCTAGAGTATTTCTTAGGTTAAAAAAAAAAAGACTCTATAGTTCTTGAAAACTTGGGTTGGGATTTAGATTCACCATATTTATAATTCCTTAGGACCAGAGACAGAATATTAAATATTGTACTTTGCACACAAGTTTGCTTTATTATTTACTCTGTCATTTTGGCAAAGGAATATGAAATGTCTCATTTTAGGGGCTTATTACACTCACTTTTTATTCTCTTTATTCAGATGTGAACGATATAGAATATAGATCAACAAAAAAAATCTAAAAAGCCTAGAATAACTTTGGTGGAGTTCTTTGACCTTGGTTTATTGTAAGAAAGCTACTGTTTTACTAATTTTGCTTCTGACCAAGTAAATTCTTCATTTCTCCTCAGGGGTAAAAGTGTAAATATTCTGTGGAGGAAATACTCTCTATATTTCTGCATCCATATTAAAAGTGTATCTCTGTTTGTTGTATTTAAGAGGAGCTTCCATATACCAGAAGTATTGGTTTTACTGTAAGATTAGGACACTGGCATCTTTTTACAATTGTCTTTCTTTTTTTTAAGAACTGCAGCTATAATGCTTATTTGTGACTTGTATTCCCTGTACTACTTTTGTGTACTCCATTAATGAACACTGTTTCTCTGGGATTCTATAGTTCCTTTTGTCAGCGCGGTATCACAGATTGCCCCTGGTAATGGTTCAGTGCATTTGCTGTCTGAATATCCCAGTTCTTTCAGAAAGAATGAACACAGGCTCTGGCAAGGACAATTTTATTGTGTACAAGGCATGGCACTGACTCATTCAAGATCTAACAGGCAAGATCTAACATCCTAGTCAAAATAAGAGCATATGATTTAAATTAGCCTCTTCACTTAAGTGTTTGCACTCCATCCCTACCTTTTATATCACCATCCTTAGCACTGAATAAGTCTATATTTCCCCTATTCTCTTCCTTTTTCCCTGGTATTTTCCAGGACCATTTATCTCCTACCACTCTCTACACTTATTTCTGTGCTTACACATAATAATTAATGATAAAGCAAGGTCCTAAAAAGTCTGTCTTGGGTAAGAATGGGAAAAAAAGTGCAGGAAAAAATAACCGTAACTTATGTTATGCAGATTTTGGGGTTTGTTTGGTTGGCTGGTTGCTTTTTGTTGGTTTGGTTTGGGGGGAAGGGGGTTTGGTTGGATTTTTTTAAATTTCTTTAAGTGTATATACATGTGAGTCCATGTAGAGGAGCTTGGAGGGTGCAAGGTGTAATTACTGGAAGGTTTTTTCTTATTTAGCAATGTTGGGTCACTATTTCCTGGCAAGGATGTTGTGGAAAAAAATGTATTGTTCAAAAAGTGTAATTAATATTAAAGTTTTATTCAACTACTTTTGTATAACAAGAAGGATATAGAACATATTTCCTGTTGGAGAAACAACTAAGGGACATTCTCAAAAAAAATTATATTGTGATATTACCATAAGAAAGGATGAAATGAAGGGACATGGAGAACAGAGATGGAAAGAGAGAGAAGACACTCAAAATACAAGAAATTCCAGAGGACAAAAACCAAAGATTGTAAAAATCTGAATGTTCAGTAACTCACATCTTTCTCCTGTATAAGTTTTTGTTCCTTTCTGTCTCCAGTTAGTAAAGTTTTAAAATGTTTTCATTTCTTATCTTACCTAGAAGCTATGTTTATAGGAAAATCTTTTCAGTGGTAGCATGACATTAATAGATTTTCTTAAAAGCGGTTGCACTAAGGTGTCACCAATCCAGTTCTTGCATTCCCAAACAGACCATTCCCACATATGTAGTTCCAAGCTAGGTCAACTAGAGCAAATTGTTCAGGATTGTGTCCAGTCAGATATTGACTGTCTCCAAGAATGGAAACGCTACAACTTCTTTGGGTAACCTGTTCCAGAGTTGAACTACCCTCACGGTAAAAATGTCTTTTTATGTTTCAATAGAATTTTATGTATTTTAGTTTCTGTCCATTGTTTCTTATCAGGTTCTTTTGGTATCACTGAGAGGAATCTAGTTCAGAATACCTTACTTCCCCCATCAGGTGTTTATACATGGTGATAAGTACCCCCTTCAAGCCTTCTTTTCTCCAAGCTAAACAAACACAAGTGCCTCAATCTCTCCATATATGTCAGATGCTTCAAACTCTCATCATCTTTGTGTCTCTTTTCTGAGCTTGTTCCAGTGCATCCATGTTTTTCTTGTACAGGGCCTTAGCACTGCTGAGCAGAGAGGAAATTTCACCTCCCTCAACTTTCCTTATACCTTGGGATACTGTTGGTCCTCTTGGCTGGCTGGTGCTTCACTATCCATCAGAACGGATAGAAGTTCTATAGAAGTTCTTTGAATCTCTCTGCCTTCCCTCCCCACAGTGTGCAGGCTTCCTCAAAGGCAAAACTTGGCATTTACTTGCTGAGATTACCATAATAATCCTGTTGACCTGTTTCTCCATTCTGTAGAGGTCCCTCTGAATGGCAGTACCCCCCTCTGGTATATCTACCACTTCTCCTGATTATGTATCCTCTGCAAGATTACAGAAGGTGCACCCTTTCCGGGTCCAGGATATGAATGAAGAGTTTAAACAATGGTACATCACTACTGACTGGTTTACCACTGGAGTTTGTCTAAGTGTCATTGTTCAGCCAGTTTTCAGTCCACATAATTGTTCACTTTTCTAATTCACATTTAATTTTGTCTGTGAAAATGCTATGGGAGACAGTGTCAAAAGCCTTGCTAAAGTTAAGATCAATATCCACTGCTCTGCCTCCTTCTACAAACCTGACATTTCATCACAAGACTAATAGGATGGTTAAGCACTTGTCCTTCCATGAGTTTGGATATGGTTTCCAGGGAGATTTCCTCAAGGACTGTGATGAGACTGACTAGCCTGCAGTTCTCTGTATCCTCCTTCTTGATCTTCTTGAAGAGAGGAGTACCATGTGGTTCCTCCCAGGTGTTAGGAGAATTTCCAGATTACTGTGATCTTTCAAAGATAATTGAGACCAGCTTCATAATGACATTGGCCATCTTCTTCTATACTCATGGGTCCCTCCTACTGGGTCCCATGTACATACGCCTGTCCAGGTTAGTCTTCTTTACCCCAAACTTTCCCACAGGTCTCAAGGACCATGGGATTCCTGCAAGGATATCTTATGAGGAAAGACTGAGGCAAAGAAAGCACTGAGTACCTCAGACATTTCTGTATCATTTGTTATTCTGTTCCCCCATCTCCTTTAGGAGCCAGCACACATTTTCTCTAATCTTCCTTTCACATCTGTTCTTCTTGTTCCTTATGTCCTTTACCATATTTATCTTCAGGATGGCTTTGACTTTCCTAACCCTATACCCAGATGCTGGGACAGTGTCTCCTTGGTCACCTGCTTCTGCTTCCACCTCTTGTATGCCTCTTTTTTACATGTGAATTTTCACAGGAGCTCCTTGTTCACCTGGGCAGGCCTCCTGTGACCTTTGTTTCACTTTCTGCATATCACGACAGACACTAAGCTTGGGGCAGGTGATCCCTGAATCAGTCAGTTTCTGCTCTCAGGGATTGTATTCTATGGGATTCTTTGAAGCAGATGTCTGAACAAGCCAAAATCTGCTATCCTGAAGTTCAGGGCTGTGCTTTTGTCTTTGGCCTTGTTCCCTCCTCTCAGGATCCTGAACTCTTCCCTCTAATGGTGATAGAAGCCAAGGATTCCCTGACCTTCACGTTCCCAAAGAGGCTTTCCTTGTTTTAATCAGATACAGTAGGGTACCTTCCCTTGTGTGGTGGTTTTGGCCCTAACTAGAGGCCAAATGCCCACCAAGCCGCTCGCTCACTCCCCCCTTCAGCTGAAAAGGGGAGAAAATAGATATTAGGAGGCTTAGGACTTGAGATAAGGACAGAGGGATCACTCTCCAATTAGTGCAATGGGCAAAACAGACACAGCACAGAATAAAGGAAAGTGATTTATTGCTACTTACTACAACTAATACACCCAGTGAACTGGCCAGGTCTTCAAGCGCCTTCCCCCCACCCCTCCCTTCTTAGCAAACTTAAAACTCATCATGATTTTACTCCCTTCTTCCCCCCCAACATGGCGCGGGGAGGGGCAGGGAATGGGCAGTGGGGTTCCGGTGATTCCCAACAAGCTGCTTTTCTTCCCCAGATATTATCACCTCTCTTTCCCCCCACCCCTCGCCTCTTCACACTCCTGACTTTAATCATAGATTCGCTCCCTTCTTCCCTCCCGTTCGCAGTACAGGNGGCAAACCTGCTGAGGTGTGGATCAATCTTCACAGGGCATAGGTCTCTCTGCTCCCCATCCTCATCCATGGGCTTCAGGGGGACACCCATTTCACCACGGTCTTCACCATGAGCTGGAGGGGAAACTTTTTTTCACATTCTTCACACCTCCCCTCCTGCGGGCCTGGCCTTGGAGTCTGTGCAGCTTGTTACATCTTCTCACTCCCGCTCCGGTGGCAAAGTGCACCTGCCAGCAGTTTTTTTTTCTCCTATATGTGATTCACAGAGGCGCTATGACCAGCTCTGATAGGCTTAGTCTCAAATTTGGCCTTGAATGTACCAATGTTTTCAAAATATGGGGCTTGCAGAAAGCTGTAACTGCTGCTTACAAAAGCCACCAAAGCAGCACAGCTACACCAAACTGCAACACCTTGTCAGTTCATCAGTTACCCATATGACTGAGACCAGCCGTGAAGAGAAGGACCTGGGGGTGCTGATCGACGTAAAGTTCAACCGGAGTGGTCAATGTGTGCTTGCAACCCAGAAAGCTAACCATATCTTGGGCTGCATCAAAAACAGCATGACCAGCAGGTCAAGGGAGGTGATTCTCTCCCTTTACTCTGTTTTCCTGAGTCCCCTCTTGGAGTGCTGTGTCCAGCTCTGGGATCCTCAGTACAAGAAAGACATGGAACTGTTGAAATAAGTCCAGAGGAGCGCAACAAAGATGGTCACAGAGCTGCAGAACCTCTCCTATGAAGACAGGCTAAGAGTTGGGCTTGTTCAGCCTGGAGAAGAGAAAGCTCTGGGGAGAGTTTATTGCAGGCTACCAGTACCTGAAGGGGGGTTCTACAGGAAAGATGGAGAGGGACTCATTATCAGAAAGTGTAGTGATAGGACTGGGACTAATGGCTATAAGATGAGGTAAAGTTAGATCAGATATTAAGAAGAAATTTACTTTGAGGGTGGTGAGACACTGGAACAGGTTGTCTAGAGAAGTTATGGGTGTTCCGTCCCAGTCAGTGTTCAAGACCAGGTTGTATGGGGCTTTGAGAAACTTGGTCTAGTAAAGAGTGCCCCTGTCCATCCCTTCCAACCCAATCCATCCTATGATTCTATAATTCTATGTTACAAAGTTGAAATTAATGCACTCCACATTGGAGTCCTTGTGTCCTGCTATGTTGACCTTCCAGTAGAGACCGGATGTTTTGTATGAGGAACTGAGTGTGCAAGTGTAAGGCTTTTTACCAGTTCTCTGAAGAAGGACACTTCTACTGCTTCTTGGATGATCTGTGGGAGACATCCACCACAAGATTGTCTGTGTTAGTTTGACTTCTAATCCTGACCTATAAATTGTTGACTGGCTCATCACCCATCCCAAGGCAGAACTGCATGCATCCCAGCTTCTTATTCATAAAAAAGCCATACCCTCTTCTGTTGTTCTATGATCACAGAATTATAGAATACCCTGTGTGGGAAAGGATATTCAGTCCTTCTCCACAGGACTGCTCTCAATTCCTTCTTTCCCCCATCCTGGTTTGATACCAAGGGTTTCCCCAATTCATGTGCAGACCCTTGTACTTGGCCTTGTTGAACATCATGAGGTTCACCTGGGCCCACTTCTTGAGTTTATCCAGATCCCTTGGCATAGCCATCCCATCCCTCAGGTGTGTGAACTGCACCACTGAGCCTGATGTGATCTTTAAATTTGCTGAGGGTGCACTTGATACCACTAGGTCATTGATGAAGGTATTAAAAAGTTCTGGTCCCCAAGAGACATCGTTTGTCACTTATTTCAATTTAGACATTCAGCCATTGACCACTACTCTCTGGATGAGATCATCCAACCAACTCCTCATCCACTGAACAGTCTATCCATCAAATCCCTACCTCTCCAGTTTTGAGAGAAGGATGTTTTGGGGCACCGTGTCAAAGGCCTTACGGAAGTCTGGATAAATGACATCCATAGCTCTTCCCTTGTCCACCAATCTACTCTTATTTTTGTTTAAACCTCTTCCCACCAGGCTGCCTAGTCTGTAGGCAATAATGCTAATGCCACTCTTGGTCAGGTCAAGTCCTTCTACACCTAGAAATCTTTCATTCTGAGAATTAGTTGCATCATCATAAAAGTCAAATCCCTCAACCTATACAGGATCACAGAAAAGTTGAGGTTGCAAGGGACTTTCTGGAAGTCATCTGGTCCAAACCCCCTGATCTAGCAATGTCACTCTGTGTGATCCATAATGGCATGTTTGACATTCTTTATATACTTTATTATTTCTAAATGCTAGTCTTAATAAGTGGTTTTGGCTTTTTAAGATCTGAGGCAAGAGATCTGCTCTGCTGTGTTGAGCAAAACTACATATATGAATTTGTTCTCTGTAAGAGAACTTCTACCATCTCTTTTCAGCTATTGAATTAAAGTTTTCCTTTAATTTGTTTTCATACAGTTCTTTACTGGATTTTTTTACCATCAAAATACCATGAAGGTATACACAATAGCTTTATATTACAGATGAGTATTTTGGTTGACAAGAATATGAACAATAATTCAAGTGTTACAGAAAATATTTCCTTGGTAACTGTGAGAAGTCTGTCTTTTCTCTGTAGCTGAAAAGTTTTTATTTTCTGTACATATTCTCTGACTGTTGGTTACTCAGGTAAAGATACATTAGTTTTTCTAGAAATGCTTCTTTTCTGAAAGAGGTTTTGACAGGACATGATCTGCTGCTTGTTGTAGAAATACTGATGGACCGGGTGGTACTGGTTTTACTTCAATCATTGCAATACACCACTTTCCCCTTTGAAAGTTGTTGGAACAAGGGAGTTGATAATTAAAATGGAGTGATCTTTTTATCTGTGTGGATGGAAGGACTGATTAGGGTACTCTATGTAAGATTAAAAGGAAGATAAATATATCTTCAAAGGAACAGTACAATATTCAATACTGAAAATCTCCAATTTTGAGTAAATCAGCTTGTTTCCTAAGGCTGGGAATAACATTAATTTATTAAAGAGATTTTTTTCGTCTGAAAGTTTTTTATCAATGAAATTTAAATTGTAAAATCTGCATTCACACATATATCTAGCTTGTTTTTGTCAATGGACTAGTAAAGATGCATGAATCAGAAAAGCGAACAAGTGGGCAATGAGAGTTTTAATTAAAATGACTCCATGGATCATTCTCATTTAGGTGTACATAGAGTTAATAATGGATAAATTACAACATCCATTAGAGAACACCAATATACCAGAACTTATGGATAGGCTATCATTGGATACTCTGCAGTGAAATTCAACTGAACTTGATGAGAATAAAAAAAAGCTACCTGAGGACATACTTTGCCTCACATGGCAGCTTTCACAGAATCACAGAATTATCAAGGTTGGAAAAGACCTAAAAGATCATCCAGTCCAACCATTCACCTATTACTACTAGCTCCCACTAAACCATGTCCCTCAATACAACATCTTTGGCACCATAATGCATGTGTGTTCATCTGGCTAAAAGCAGTTAGACAGCAGTTCAGCTGAGGTCTGACCTTGGCGCCTCGTGCTTTCCGGTGCTTAAGGTGTTTTAGATGTCATCTGCAAAATGACTGGGAGGAATCCACATGATCTGCAATATAGACACAAAGTAGAACTTACTAATGTTGAAGGAGTCAGATTTATTTCACAAACATTAAGATCCTCAACAAAAACACCATTGTGCAAAGTCCATTTTCTTGTGTGTTGTCCATCTGTGCAGATTAATTGCTTTTGGATTGGTATAGTATTTGGGATATTCGAATAGATAGAAGCATCTCAGCTAAGGAAATTGTTTTGATTTTGGCTTTGTTTCTGGTTTTTGCATTTCTTTGTCTACACAGCAATAATTCATAATGCCTAAAAATGTAATAACAGGGATTTTGGCCTGATGTTGCTACTATACTCTGTATTTGATTTTATTTCAGAGTAAGAAATTATTGTAAATCAATATGCAGTTCCATTGAGTGGCATTACTGAAGACACAGGAGGAATTTTCTGCTAATTCGATGACATACAGATGAAAGTTTTTTGTTTGGGGTTTTTTTGAAGAATAATATAAACCATAACAAATTAAAGGTTTTTTTAAAACATGTGTGACTTGTTTTCCTTGTCATCTTACCTACCTGCTTACACAGATACTGATACATGCCAATTATTCCTGATGTAAGTAAAGAATCTTACTGGATTTAATGCAGATACTTATTTGTAGTCTTTGAGGTCCACTTCTTTGAACAATTCATCAAGAAAGAAAATTATTTATTACAGATTTTGTCTTAATTCTGTGTTCTACAGAAATTATTCTCATCACCTATGCAAAGTACTTATTTGTCTTTAAAAGATATTCTGATTTTAAAGACACCTTGTTAAAAAGGAAATTGTCAGAAAATGCCTTTATCTTACCTAACTTAGGCTGTGAAACTAAATCACTGATCCAACATCCAGTCAATTCAATAAGCAGTACTTGAAATCACATGTATATCACAGTGTACCATTTATTAATTGAGGCGTTAATGGATTTTACTTTTTCTATGCAGAGCATACTGGCATTGACAGAGATGCTTCTATGATCTCATGATTATTACATCTATCAGAAATGAAACAATTACAGTGGTAAATTACACATACTAAAAGTTCAGAGTCTCTTATCTGGAGACAGAGAAACTCAGTATTTGTCTGCTTTCATTAAAGTGTATTATCAGGGTTTGTAAAGTCCATGAGAGAAATGAGGTGGCTTCAGGTCAATTTGTCTTTCCTTTAGCCTTTACCTCCTGTATTACAAGCCTGGCACCCTTCAGTAAAGCACTGCTTTAACCTTCACGAATAAGTTATGTTAATACCGAAAGCTATGCTTGTCCATTCTGTCTGTATCCATGTATATGATAGCAATGTTCTGAAACACAGCCATCTCATGCTGTTTTATGCAAAGCTAAATGTAGTCAGTGTAGACTTGTCAGATTTGTTTTACTGGGGTCTTATACACATTTTATTTTCCCTCCAATACTGGTTTTAAACTTCAGAATAATTCAAAATATCAGAGCTAAAAAACTTGGTTTCTACCACTTCACCCAGTAGGCAGAGTGAAAAATTTCACAAGTTTAAGGAAAAATTAGGCTTGGATTTCTCTGGAAATGCACCGGAGTGCTGCAATGAATGATTATAAGGTCTTCAGAAGGGATAGGCAAGGAAGGAGGGGTGGTCGGGTTGGTTTGTGTGTTAGGGAGTGTTTCAATTGTATAGAGCTCAGTGATTGTGATGATAAGGTTCAGTGTTTATGGGTAAGGATGAGGGGAAAGGACAATAAGGCAGATATCCTGCTGGTAGTCTGTTGCAGACTACCCAACAAGGATGAAGAGGCAGATGAAGCATTCTACAAGCGGCTGGAAGAAGTCTCCAAATTGCAAACCCTTCTTCTCATTGGGGACTTCAACTTACCTGGCGTCTGCTGGAAATTCCACACATCAGAGAGGAAACAGGAGGTTCCCAGAGTGTGTTGAAGATCACTTCCTGACACAGCTAGTGAGTGAGCCTAGCAGGGAGGTGTCTTGCTTGACCTCTTGTTTACAGAGAAGGACTGGTGCGAGATGTGGTGGTCAGAGGCCATCTTGGGCTTAGCAACCATGAAATGATAGAGTTCTCAATTCCTGGTGATGCAAGGAGAGACGGTCAGCATGGACTCCCATGGACTTCCAGAGGGCAGTTATTGGCCTGTTCAAGACACTGGTTGAGAAAGTCCCTTGGGAGGTAGTCCTGAAAGACAAAGGGGTACAGGAAGACTGGACATTTTTTAAGAAGAAAGCCTGCAGGAGCAGACTCTCCCCTGGGTAACAGGGGAGGTCCCAGACTACTGCAGGATTGCCAATGTGACACCCATCTACAAGAAAGGCCAGAAGGAAGATCCAGGGAACTAAAGACCCATCAGCCTGACCTTGGTACCAGGGAAGATTATGGAGCAGATCAACTCGAGAGCATTCACGCAGCATGTGCAGGACAACCGGGGAACCAGACCCAGACAGAACAGGTTCATGAAAGACAGATCCTGCTTAGCCAACCTGATGTCCTCTATGACAAGGTAACTTGCCTAGTGAGTCACGGAAAGGATGTGGATGTTGTCTACATGGACTTGAGTAAAGCCTTTTGACACCATTTTAACACTATTTCAGACCAAAAGGGTTGTCAGTCATTGGAACAGGCTGCCCAGGGAAGTGATAGTGTCACCATCCCTGGAGGTATTTAAAAGACATGTAGATGTGGTGCTTTGGGACGTTTGTAACATGATTACTAACAAAGCACACAAACTTCATTCACACATAGTTATCTTTCCAGGTCTCACTTGGGAGTCCCATTTCCACAGTTCACTCAAGAACAAAGAGTCACTGGCACACTGGTGTCTTCTACATAGGTATTTATAAAGTCCCTCCCATGTTGCTTTCATCATGTATTTTTATAACCCTACAGGTTTCATCTGCATTCAGCAGCCCCTGACCTCTTATATGCAGCCTGAGCTACACAAACTGCCACCAGTGCACCCGTAATGTGGTTAGCATCCACTTTATCTCCCGACACTATCCGTTCTTGCAAAATCTCTCTTGAGTCTATAAATCCTATGGAAACTTTCACACACTGCTTTCTCAGCTCATACGTTTCCTAACTTCATTCTTCTGAGCTTTGGCAATAATTTCTCCCTCCAAACCACCAGGTATTTTGTAGTAACTGTTTACACAAAAGAACATAAAAGAGGTATTTCTGACAATCAAAGATAGAGTCTGGAGAAAGGTATGCATATAGAGAAGTCATATCTTCCTGAAATTCTGTCACTCTCTCAGAACATCTCCTAATTTTGTCATAAAAATGCATTGCTTTTATAAGGAGTCAGCATCACAGTTTCCTAACTGAGGTGCCTTAGTTCCATTTCCATAGTTGGATTGGACAGGTTCTAGTGTGTTCATGTTACCAAATTACAGGAGACTTTATTTCTTCTCCATCTTAAATCATGATCAAAGTTTAAAATTTGAGTTATAACATCAATGAAGCTAAAGATTTTTAATAGTTTTTATTAAAAATATATTAAAGATCATGAGCACAGTCAAAGCAATAGACATTTCCTAAACTTCTCTTTGGATTCTACATTCTTTCTTAATCATTATAATACCCATTAGCTATAAAACTGAAACTGTTATCATTTAATTTGAACAAAAATACAAATCAAGCAGTTGTATAAAAGTTTGTTTATGATATCTGTTCCACACATAAAAAAGGAGAAAGTGTCAAACATTAAAACCGACCATTTATGAAATTACAAGATCGCTTTTCTACAACTTCCTAAATTTGCATAGAATGTTCCAGCTACAGTGATGTTCTTTATATGAGGACAGAAGAAGTTACTGATTCTAATTAATCATTATCTACACAGTCCCACTCAAACAAAAAGCATTTCACTATTTTATGTACACGTAGCTTTATTTACAATAAACTTTGGAAATGTCTGTGAAAGATAAAGGTTGAAAAGAGATTAGAGAACTTTCCATGTTCATACAGTGCCTAGTTAACCCACTGAATCTGTTATACCATCACTATACATTTCTAAAAATACTCATTCATGTATCCAGTGAATATCCAGGGTGTTTTGAAACCATTTTGTTTTGAGGCCTTCACAAAGTATTAGATGTCAGATTTTTAGAAAGAACCATCTCATACTAGTGATTTATCTATTCTTATGTACAAAATACGTGTCTGATATGACTCAATGTTTGAGATAGATAAGCGATCTAAAAAATTATCATAATTTCGGTGTTCCTACTTTTCTAACATCCTAGGATACTTCACAAACAAGACAGACAGCCAAAGCTCCAACTGCAATGAACCGTTTAAGTATCTGCCTAACTTTAAACAGGAAGAAAGAGTTTAGTTGAATTTATTGAATTATTCCCCTTCTTAGATGTAGGCAGGTACTTAAATAGGTTACTGAATTGAGGTCAAGGTCAATATCTGGTTCACTCAGACCAATCAGTCTTTAAGCAACCCTAAAAAGAACACACCACAAATCTAGAAGCTGATCAATATACACTAGACTGAGTGGCTGGAGTCAGGGCCAGAAGATGAAGTTACTGAACAATAACTAATTAATCAGCAGTCCCCATTGGGGACTAAAATGCTAATTGAAGCAGAACTAATACAAGTTTGAGATAAAATAACCCTGGAGTTAGACAGATCAACCACTGAGAAAAAATCACTTTAAATAGGATCTGTCTCTCATCTACCTAGGAAAGATTCTTGTTATTAATTATTTATTGAACAATCCCTCCCCTTAGAACTTATGTGCCCAACCACCAAGGAGGATAACATAACTTCTATAGAGCTAACATCTGCTCATTCAGAATTCAAAGCACCTCATCAAACAGTTATATCAACAGCATCATGAAGGAGTGTTGGAAGGCCTCAAAAGGAATATGATTCTTCAGCATACAAGGATACAGGCAATTCCAAGCACTGTAACATGATGTGTTTTACTATCGTTCATTGTGGTTACAATTTTGTCAACAATATACTATAGTAATCAGTGTGTTGCAGTTGTGTAAAACTGATGTTTGTATTTCTCTTGAAATTTTTACTGAATTTTACAGTATTAATTTAACTGTTAAGAGGCAATGTGAGAACCTCTTATGAAAACTAACATACAGCATAAGAAAGATTTTGTCTAACATTCATTGGCAGGAGAATTAAGCTGGATAGGTGTCTGGGATTATCAATATCCTTAATCAAACATATTGGGAAAAAATTACATGAAAAACAAATTTTGACATTTTTCAAAACACAGAATGGAATGAAGAGCACAATGAGAAGTAAGATCTATTTATGAGTTTTCACTCTCTGCCTATCATTGTAAAATTGAATACATCTAGAGAGCAAAGTAAGAACCAAAAAGAGCATAAACTAATAAATTATAAAAGATATAACAAACCATTGAGGATGACAGAAATATTTCCAGATGGAAGACAGTGACAAGTTTAAGTACAGATTTGAAAAACTGCAATCTGCTAATGAAGTAAAAAGTAACACAGACACACAATTTCACATCCTTTTTTTAAAAATTGACTTCCCAAAACTTTCTAAAAAAATTGTACTACTTAACATATTTCATACTATGCTGAACATAGCAAAAGACATTATCTGATTGAATATGACCTAATCAATATCTAATTAATATGTATTTTGGTATCTTTGAAACTTAACAGTCATTTTGGCAGAACCAGAATTTGTCTCTGAAAACCATTTAAAAAATCACATTCTGCTAGGGCTTGCTTTTATCATACAGTCCTTGAGAAGGTGAATCGAGCAAGATATAATTCACAATCAAACTGTAGTGAAAATATCCTCTCCAGAAAGCCAAGGTTCTTAAAAATGAAACAACAGAAACAGATGAGAAATACTATGATTTATACTCTCTTTAACAACCTCTAATGCCAGCTGAACATATCAGTTTTAATTCTGAACATAAATATCTGCTCAACTGTGTTCTTTGCCTGTATGAGCTCTCATTATTAGTACATACTTTTCAGTTGATTTAAACATTAGCTCTCCAGTACATTTTGCTCATATAATAAAAGAAACACATCTGGGTCTCTGATCAGCTATATTTTCAGGTAAATCAGAATAAATTTGGAAACAGAAAGATTTACCATCAATTTCAGAACAAAATCATGCTTCTTCCAGCTGTCTTAGGAGGCAGTATGTTCCACATCCTAACAACTGAATTTTAGGAGAATATAACTTAAAAAAGTAAAATTTTTAAAAAATCAGGTTATGATACTGATATCACATCTGCACTTGATATAAAATCCTTGTGTATATATTCCTTTTTGTTTTCAGAACATGCATGGTGGCTTGCAAATAGATAACTCAGACTATTTGAAATGCTACATAGAGAAACAATTGCTTCTACCAGTGAAAAGTTTATTGCATTCAGATGAAGTGCCTACACATAAACAGGTGTGATCCTGAATTGTAATAATAACCCCCCCATGTATCTTCCATTTGCCATAAAACAACAGATAATCAGTCTATCAGTCTACATTGCGCACAAAGAAGTATTCATAGAAGAAGAAGGAAAAAAAGATATTTCACTGAATAATTAAATGTTTTATGTACTGTCATATATACTTTTCTAACTAAAACCAAAACTTCAAAGCTAAATGGATAGAAGCACTTAGATATACATGACACCAAAAGCCTCAGAACTGTTTGTACATACAGCTACTTTATAGCTTTTCCCCTCTAGCTTTAATTCATTAGCCATCTAAGTTCAGATAGTGCTGGCCTAGGTTTTATGTTTGGGAATGAAATGTGTGCCTTATCTGTTCTTTCTAATTTTCTGCTCTTTTACTAAGGTATCCAACAGGGATATAAAACTGTATTTTAGTTACCTACCTATCACTTCCATGAGAACTTGTCACTAGTTCTCAGCCATTAACTACACTGGCAAGCACAACAGTCGAAAACTAGGAGCTACAGTACTTGAGCAAACTGAAGTCGCCTGGTATCTTTCGATTTCACTTTATGTAGTGTGATTATAATTGGAAGGAAAACTTGAATATCATACCAGATATATCAAATGTATTGTTTCTATTTCTGATCAATAGCATGTGTTTTGTAAAAGACATAAAGAACACCAATTCCAAAGAGCCTGCAAAATAAGCAGTTGACGTAGAAAAGACAATATGGATTAAAGCCCTCAGGTTTTATAATTCATAAATATAAAAGTCTAGTTTTGTATGTATTACAGGAGCAGTGAATTTTTAAAGGAGATTTTAATGAGGAAAAGTTATCAATAGAAAAGCATAATACTTTACACCTGGGCCTTTTCCTGAGTTTTCACTTCTGCTAAGTTTTTCTCAAGAAACTTCTTTTCTCAAGCCTTCTCAGCCCCAGCATGGCCTTCCTCTGCTTTTGTTATCAAACTCTTTGCACCATCTTGTAAGGATTCAGAAATACTATGTTGCCAATCTATTTAATACAAAATAACCAAATGAATTCGAAATCCAAATATTGGAAAATTTTAATCAACCACTTCCAAACCAGGTGCAGAACATGAATATGATTTTTTAATTACTTTAGAAAAACATATCCAACAATATTGTAATTGGCTGTCAACATCTCTCAACTTATTTGTTATAAATTATTTCCCTCATAATCCAAAGCAACAGCATCCTCATATCCAATTTATGAACAACACCTGAGTCTTGCACCGGGTCCTGAGGTAGTTATCTCATCTAAGGACTGAGTTAGAGTGTAATATACATTTTTTCCTTCAAAAATGAGAAATAATGAGGCACTGGTGGAGAATATATGGCTAAATTTGCTGCAGGAGCAGAAAACAGAGGAATGATGCTGCTTATATATCTGCAAATTTTGATATTGTAAATAAAATGTCATTTATTTTCCTACAGCCTCCACGAAGACTAGCAGGAAAATAATGAGTGATATTTATAGTGACCTCTTTCAGTATTCCTTCTGAATTAAGTTTCTCTTAGTTTTCAATCTTACAGAGGTCAGATCACATTAATCTTCTTGTCATGCATAGTTACTAACCATGGTGAATTAAATTAAAATGGAGAGAGCTGTACAATCACTGGAATACTAGTGGAAGTTTTCCCAAATAAAATTGAACTTATGACACCTCTTTTATTATGTAACATGCATTTATGTTAATTGTTAAACACAGTATTTTTTCTATTAGAAAATGGTATCTCTAAAATATGACACTAGTCATCTAAAAAGTATGAAGATTGCGTAATTTCTTTTTACTACAAATATTTTACTTCCCTAAATTTCATGTGTAGATCAGAAAACAGGCAAAAAGGTTTTCACTAATTTTCCTCTGCTCTTAAGAATCACTGAGTTTAAATGAAATTAGTAGGGATTGGCTTTTTCTTTCTTTCACTGGCTTTTTCAGAACTCTAGTTGTGGTTGCCTTCCAAGCTTCTTATTTTGTTTTTGTTTTGGGTTTTTTTATTTTTTGGGGGGTGGGTATTTGTTTTTTTGCTTTTTGGGTTTTTTTTTCAGATCCTTCATTTCATCTCCAAGAATAATGAAGGCTATATTCCTATGGTCTGATGAATGGACTAGATCAGTTTGATTTGAAAGAGATATTTTGTGTCAACATTCAATACTTTAGCTTGCTGTGCATTGTTAGTGCGTATTTCTAGGAAATTTCACAGATACTTTATGTAAAATGCTGTATGTCTGTGCATTAAAAAAAATAATTATCTAAGAAATTTTCACAATCAAAATAGGCTGGAAAGCAATTACATGGACTCATATGTAAACTAGTCATTCAGTATAAGAATCTAGTCTGAGCAAGTCCTACTGATGTGGTTTCAGTGGGAGTTTTATCCGCAGATTGATAGCCAGCAGTTTTCCCCAAAACTTTATTTCTCTAAGAAAAAAAGGAAAAATAAGATTCAGATTTTCCTTTTGGGAACATCTTTTTTTGCCCATTCTCCAAAGGAGTAAACTTGATTACTATATATTTTCCCACTTTAAAGATTATAAACTGCAGTCAAAATCAAATACCTTTGTTTGAAAAATCACTGGAGCAAATGAGTTTAGGACTTCAGCCTTAGGCATTTTTTCCTCCCCAGATACATGGAAAAGATTTTATTCTTTAGACCTTTATATAGATGTTTATGTGTATAGATATGTAGCTATGCATGGAGGCATACAGATTCTGATTAACATTACATTCTATCTTTCTGTGACATAAATTGCAATTTTGCCTAAATAAATAAAACAGCAAGTGCCTTCCCTAATGCCACTCAACATGTAGGAGAGGCAAGCAAATCTGGGGTCATGAAGACCTGCAATGTGGATTTGAGAGGTTTTTATTGTTCCACTTAGCGTTTCTCACCTTGCAAGGGTTCTCAAATAAATTGCTTAATTATGCAGAGGCCATAAGACGAAAATTGTACACTAGTTGCTTACAGACCTTTAGAAAGACTAATTCATCCAGTAAAGGATTAGATGCCTATTAATGGTAGCTATCTGTTGAGCTGGCTTGTTTGTTACAGTAATTCGTTTTTCTGGAATGTTAATTATATGTAACTGTATGTGGATCAGAAAAACATAGTGAAAACTTGAGTTAATGAAATGTAAGAAATCATGCTGTACTTATTTAGAAAGGGAGAATAATATTTTTAAAATTTTCTGTTCAATAATGCTTTCTAGTAGTATTTCAGAGGTGCTTAGTACCAAATGGTGAAATTGCTTAAAACCAACTAAATTCTAACTCATGACTCACTTTTAACTGTCATTTTATCTGATTTATATCACCCACCAGAGTGACAGAGATAAAAGTGCTGTATTTCTGAGAAGGATTAGATCACACTGACACAAAAGTGTTTTTAAACACATATATCGTGATGGTAGACAGGACCTCTTTAAGATAATGACTCATGCACCAAGAATGCCAGCTTCACTTTGCACATTGCATCATAATACTTTTAAAGTACACAAGACTTATATGTTCTTACAGGTCCACAAGCAGTGAATCATCAGAAAAGAGGAAAGGAAAGGAGAGAGAAGGGGAAAGGTAGGGAATGAGAAGAGGGAGGAAGAGAAGGAGGAAAGAGTAATGTAATAGCAAAAATCCCATGATTCAGTAAGATCATATGCTCCAGAAATGGGTTTGTGTGTTTTTTTCAGAATCATTATGAAGACATGTGAATTTCCACTCAATATAATATATGCCAAGAAAAAGCCAGGAGTGGTTGTCCAAACAGGACAAGGTGACATATGTATGCAATATGTACTATATGGTATATAACATGTTTTAAAAAGTTACGAACAAGAAAAATAGTCTTTTTTCTCAAAGGGTAAGAAAAAGGCCTGAAAAATCTGCAAAAATCTCTTCCATATTTAATATAAAGAGATTTCTAAAAAAGAGTAAAATAGTGCAGACAGACACATGTTAACATACATAAGCTGTTTCCAGTCTTAACGTGTTTTCCATCCCTGTAAAAGAGAGGCAGCAAGATCAGTGATATTTGATGTGTCCCCTCCCTGGCAGTGTTCAAGCCCAGGTTGAACGGGGCTTTGGGCAACCTGGTCTAGCAGAGGCTGTCCCTGACCATGGGAGTGGGATCAGAACCGGATAGGCTTTGCAGTCCTTTCCAATTCAAAACTTTCTATGATTCTATACCTATCTGTAAATCTAATTCCATGTTTCAGCTTTATAAATGTATATTGTATCAAAACTTCCAAAAACATGTTTTCTATTCTGCCCAGTAATAATTTTGTGGCAAGATATGCAGTTAAAAATCTAATTCCTTTGTAATGATTGTTTCTTAGATTAGCATATTTGGTTTACTTTAATTTGTTATTACATATAATAACATCTAAAGATACAGGATCTTCAAAATATAAAGATCTCTTATGAATTTTGTCTCTAACAAAGGGTGAAAGAAAAAAAAGGAAAATAGTAAAAAAGAAAGAAAATTAGCTTAGAAATTGGGCATGTAATAATAAATAATAGCTCAGGATTCTGTTGCTATCAAATACACTATCATGCTTTTTACAGGCATCTCACATGCCACAGAATAATGGAAACTATAAAAAAAAATCCTGGAAATACACTAATGGATTTAATAATCTTCACAATAGGTCACAGATGAGGAATTAGTTTCTAAATTTAGGATTAATAGTCAGAATTTTAAACAACTAGAATTCCCAGACAGTTATAAAGGTATAAAAGATATTATATAAGATATTATAAGGGCTCCATTAGAAGAGGGGTGGCCAGCAGGGACAGGAAGGTGATTGTCCCTCTCTACTCTGCCCTCCTGAGGCCCCATCTGGAGCACTGTGTCCAGATCTGGGGCCCCCAATACAAGAAAGATGTGGAACTGTCAGAGAGGGTTCAGAGGAGGGCCACGAAGATGATTAGAGGGCTGGAGCACCTGCCCTACAAAGAGAGGCTGAGGGAGCTGGGCTTGTTCAGCCTGGAGAAGAGAAGGCTGCGGGGGGACCTCATTGCAGCCTTCCAGTACCTGAAGGGAGCTTATAAGCAGGAGGGGGTTCAACTTTTTAAAAGGGCAGATAATGGCAGGACAAGGGGGAATGGTTTAAAGCTAAAGGAAGAAAGATTTAGATTAGATATTAGGGGGAAGTTTTTTACAGAAAGAGTGGTGAGGTGCTGGAACAGGCTGCCCAGAGAAGTAGTGGATGCCCTGTCCCTGGAAGTGTTCAAGGCCAGGTTGGATGGGGCCCTGGGCAACCTTGTGTAGATCCAGGCCTGAAGGTTGGTGGCCCTGCCTGTGTCAGGGGGGTTGGAGCTCTATGATCCTTGGGGTCCCTTCCAACCCAGACCATTCTATGATTCTATGATTCTATGATATTTTTCCCTTCATCCAGATTCCTATGTTCGTAGTCTTGCTAAAATAATTTATTTTTGATTTAGCTGTGAAATCCAATTCAACTGGTACTATGTAGCAGTTTTCTACATTGACAAGTACCTGAAAATTTGTCCAGTGGCTATAAAAGTTCTTTGAGGAATCCTTTTGACATCTGTACCTATTGTATAATGCCTTTATGGTATGTCAAGGGAAATTTTTAACTAAGACAAGCACACTCATACATGCACACATATGCACCTACTCTGCAGCAAAGCGACTGTAATGATCTCATTCTGAGGAAGTCTACTTCAAATAATGTGTTCCTAATGAACTTTTATCAAATGTTACCTCATTCCAGCATTGTTATGCTAACAAACCCATATTTGACTGATTATTTGGCCATTTCTGCCATTGTCATACACAATCATTTTCACATTTTCTAAAAGGCCTTCCCCTCTTCATGGAACGACTTTCCTAAACTGGTCCTGGAAGCTGCTTCAAACCTCTCTGTCAACCTTTCTGATACATAGGGTCAAGAAATATTTCCAAATTTAATAACATCCAGGTAACAAGTGTTAGTATAAACATTTCTATGGCATTTACTTCTGCTTTACTTTCTCTTACATATTCTATCATTTTTACTACCACTTTTGGATTGGACAGGGATTCAATATTATAATAAATATGTAACCAATACAGGAGGTAAGACTTAGACTTAATTCCTAATGTTGTGTATCAAGGATACCCTGAAATGTAAACTGAACTTCTTGGTCCAAAGAAACATAATGCTTTATTAATTTATTCTCCTTGAATTTTTCTGGATGGCAAAGTTGAGAATAGATAGGGAAAGAGATTATTTCAGCGTTCTAACTTTAAGATTCCAAATAATAAAATAATTTTTTAAAAAATGTTCCTTAAATATAGAGGGATATAAATACAAAATGTCATAATTAATCTAATAATATTAGCATGTCTTTATTTGAATTCTGGCACAACTTTTGCTTGTTCGCTGTAGCTCTGCATTGCAACAATTCATCCCTATGTTTTCAATATTATATATATTATCACATTTACATTATCAGCATTTTCCCTCTGATCTCTTGAAAATGTAGTCATCTTCATTTTAAATCCATTATGAAAAGTTGTTCTAGACTATGGAGATTGATTTATCTTATTTTATTTTATTTTAAAGGGGAGATAACATGACTTGTTCCTTGTTTATGAATTTTCTTCTGTATTGAAGATATTGTTATGTACTAGTCTATGAAAAGCAAAATGAGAAATAAGAAGTCCAAGACTTTTTTAACACCATGGGAACAGGAAGTAAAATCAAAAGTACAGAAGAGTTTTCTGTGACAGAATGGACTCTTCTGGGAAGATAAGTGCTGTATTGCAAAAGATTCTGACAGTTCGCCAGGCATCATGATTTGGATTCACATAATTTGCATGCTGATTATTTCCCTGTTGAAAACATATATGAAATATCTTTTATTTTTTGACTGTTTTCCTGGGAAATTCTCTCATGACACTTTTACTTTCATAAACCATTTGACTTTACTTCATAATCGTCTCTTTATATTTTGTTTTATGTCACATGATGTTGTTTTTTCCCTGACTGATATCTTTTACTACTTTCTTGATGCCCACATCAGTCTCTTGTCCTTCCTTCTATTATTATTTCTGACTAGTGTTATATACTAATTTCAGAAATGTTTAGATTTACTTCCCTTTTTAACCTTTGTTACTTCTCAAACAGGAGTTCAGAATGACACCACTGGAGGTCTGAATTTCCTTTTTGTGGATGTGTATATAACATTGGTAGGAGGGTTACATATTTTACATACCTAACATCCAATATAAGATACTATAATTCAGTCCTTTAAAGCACTTTTATTAATTTCTCAAGATAGAAGATATTATAGTAATAGGAGTTATCACTACCCTGATTTCTGTTCGCTTTCATTTTCTCTTTGATGATGACCCATATAATTATTTCAACAAAAAATATGTATTTGTCTTGTTTCTTAAAAAAATAATTTATATTAAGAAAACATGGCTATATTATTCCTAACTTAATCAAATTAAGGACAAAGAGATGTAAAATTTGGACTTTTTCTTTTCTGTTTAAAATCAATACAAATACTGATGTTCTGGTCCCTTCTTCCATGCTAATCAATGCAGTCTAATTGTTACAGAAGCCTCTGTGCTTGAATCTGCCACTGTCTTCCCATATGACCTTAGCCTAGTTTAATGAGCCCCCTGATTGACAATGGAGTACATGATTTTACTACTAGGTTTTTGGTTTAAATTAATTCCATGTTAGTTGTGACCAAAAGTCATTACCATCTGACAGCTGTTCTGTGTTACTGTCTATGAAGGATGAGTTATGGGTTTTTATTTATCCACAATAGCTGAAAGTGAATAGGTGTCTCCACCATTAAACCACCAACACCAAATGACATCCTTCTTGGAGCTGGAAGATGTGAGGAGCATCAAAATTTAGTTCTCCCTTCCTCCATTAAAGTAATCCAGCTGGTATCCGGTAACTATAGTTTTTACTCAAAGGACTTTTAGCTCTGTGGAGAAGCACCTGGGTGTCCTGGTTGATGACAGATTGGCTATGAGCCAGCAGTGTGCACTGGTGGCTAAGAGAGCCAATGGGATTCTGGGATGCATCAGGAAGAGTGTGTCCAGCAGGTTGAAGGAGGTGATCATCCCCCTCTACTCTGCCTTGGTCAGGCCCCACCTGGAGTACTGTGTCCAGTTCTGGGCTCCCTGGTATAAAAAAGACAGGGACCTCTTGGAGAGAGTCCAGAGAAGGGCTACGAAGATGATTAGGGGCCTGGAACATTTCCCATACGAGGAAAGGCTGAGTGAGCTGGGACTGTTCAGTCTAGAGAAAAGAAGACTAAGGGGGAACCTAATTAATGTTTATAAATATCTTAAGCATGGGATGCAGGGGGAATTGGCCAGCCCCTTTTCAGTGGTCTGTGGAGACAGGACAAGGGGCAATGGCTGCACGTTGGAGCACAGGAAGTTCCGCACCAACATGCGGAAGAACTTTTTCACAGTGAGGGTGACGGAACAGTGGAATAGGCTGCCCAGGGAGGTGGTGGAGTCTCCTTCTCTGGAGATATTCAAGACTATTCTGGACGCCTATCTGTGTAATATGAGCTAGGGAGCCTGCTTAGGCAGGGGGGTTGGACCCAATGATCTCTCAAGGTCCATTCCAACCCCTACGATTCTATGATTCTGTGACATGTAATGCTCTGTTCATGATGCTTCTCACTGTAAATGTCTTAAAATAATTGCACAGTGCATTGTATCAGTCTGAACACTTACTAACTTGAGCAAAATTTTTTGCATTTTTAGACCTGACAGAACATGTGATGAAAGGACGTATAGTGAAACATTATATACTTGTTTAAGAAAGGAATGTTTAAAAGACTCACAAGTGGTTTTATCAGAATCTAATTTTTGCATTGATCAAGAAATTGCTACTACAGTAAAAATAGGGCAAAGATAATGTCTCCTACAAAATGGGCTGATTTTATCTCATGTTATTTTGATTCCCTGCTTTAGGAAAGCAGCCAGATACTTTCATCACATGGAAGAATATTTTATTCCTTAGCACTTTCTTGGAAACGACCAAATAGTTTTGATTTTATTTTTCAACAGTTGTCAATTGTTGAATAACTTTAAAATCAGTGGAAACAGGCCTACATAAAGTAAACACAAACTGAAAAATACTAGGAAAATAATAACAAAATCAAGACTAGTGGTGGGGTTTGAAGCTCTCTAACAATAAATAGGCTACTACAACCTCTATATCTGACAGCCTTTTTGTACATATAAGTTTCCACTGTTTTGGGCTGGAATGGAGTTAATTTTCTTCAGAGCATCTCATGGTGCTGTGTTTTAAATTTATGGCCAAAACATACTGTTTTAGTTATGGAGGGGCAATGCTTGCACAGAATCAAGGCCACCTCTGCTTCTCACTCGGCCCTCCTCAATGAATAGAATGGAGGTGTGCAAGAATTTGGGAGGGGACAGAACCAGACAGATGGCCTGAAGTAATCAGAGGGATATTCCATGCCATATAATGCCACACTCAGCAATAAAACAGAGAGGAACAGGTTTTGAGTAGTTCAGTTGTGTTTTACTCAGACATTGGTAAGGCATTGGTCTACCTATAGGAGGTGGTGAGTGATTGCCTATGCATCACTTGTTTTGTTCTGCTTTCTTTCTTTCTTCTTCCCGTTCTCCCTCAGTTATCAAACTGTGTCTACCACTACCCAAGAGTTTTGTCGCTTTTATTATTCCTTTCATCTTCCATTGTTCCACTGAGGGTGAAAAGAGAAGTAAGTGAATGGGTGCATGGTGCTTAGCTGCATACTGAGGTTATGTCACAACACACACATACAGTTTCAGGAAAGGTAATAAATGTAGGCATTGTTAATAAAATATTATCTCATCAGAAGTATTTTCTTTTTTTAAATATCCTTTCATTTGTTTTGTGCAATAGGCAGAAATGAATTCACACAGCCAATTTCAAGAGGAAAAATGCTAAGACTGTCAGGCTGTTATGACTGAAGACAATCTGTACTAGATGATGGAATGAAGGCAGCCTTGATATTTTTGATATATTCTTGGTATTATTATTATAAATATATATCAACAAGAAATGCCATGGTCTCCATTTGACAGTGAATCAGAGTAACAAAAATAGGAAAGAAATGTTACATAGCTTTCATAGAACATTACTTGGAAGTGTAATTTAGGTGAAATGTTGGATCATTTCTTTCAGTAGAAACTTTAAATGATCAATGGCCTAGTTTGGTCTTTCTTCTTTTTTTTTCTTTTTTTCCCAAAACAGCTATATATCCAAAGTGTGCTAAGGCCATATCTAAATTGCATTACAGTTTTTTATAACTGTAGACTGAGTACCTTTGCATAGGAATTAGGACACTCTGAAAGAGAGTGTTAGAGTGCTAAACCTAGGAAATGCTCTCAGGTGCTAAAGACAGCTGTTAATAATCACTGATTACTGAGAATACAGAAATCCTAGACTAGTGAGCCTTGCAATTTGAGGAAACTTAACTTCTAGTATAGTCCAAAACAAGGGAAAGTACGCAAAATAATTTTAAAGGAATTAATAAAAATTTTCTTAGATATCATTAAGGTTTGATATACATAGATTTCTCTTGGAGGAGGGGAAGAAGAATATCTTCAAGCCACCTACGTCGCGATGCAAACTCTCACATATTAACATTCACTTTCCTGAACTTTATACAGTTGCAGAGATACATAACAAGCCTAAATGCAGCAGTCACATCAATCTATCACTGCACTTTAGCCAGTAAACTTACTTTCTGTGTGGTTGTTGCTTTCCTGCTGCTGATTCCTGAAAAATCAAATTCCTTTTACCCTACTCCATGGGTATACATACATTGCTAAATAGAAGAGAACTGTTGGCGGACAGGGAGGGAAATTCTTTACACAGCACTTAACACTAGCTCCTGGACATTAAATTACATCTAGAGCACTTGAACACTTCACCTGAGACAAGTGTCACACAACGAAGCACTTATCTTGAGTCTTCTCTGGGTCCATGCAGTACTTTTTGAAGTTTGAAAGAATGACTATATTTTGAGTGTACATTTCCTGTTCATAGAATCATAGAATCATAGATAGAACGGTCTGGGTTGGAAGGGACCCCATGGATCATAGAGCTCCAACCCCCCTGACACAGGCAGGGCCACCAACCTCCAGGCCTGGATCTACACAAGGGTGCCCAGGGCCCCATCCAACCTGGCCTTGAACACTTCCAGGGACGGGGCATCCACTACTTCTCTGGGCAGCCTGTTCCAGCACCTCACCACTCTTTCTGTAAAAAACTTCCCCCTAATATCTAATCTAAACCTTCCCTCCTTTAGCTTTAGTCCATTCCCCCTTGTCCTGCCATTATCTACCCTTTTAAAAAGTTGAATCCCCTCCTGCTTATAAGTTCCCTTCAGGTACTGGAAGGCTGCAATGAGGTCCCCCCGCAGCCTTCTCTTCTCCAGGCTGAACAAGCCCAGCTCCCTCAGCCTCTCTTTGTAGGGCAGGTGCTCCAGCCCTCTAATCATCTTCGTGGCCCTCCTCTGAACCCTCTCCAACAGTTCCACATCTTTCTTATATTGAGGGCCCCAGATCTGGACACAGTACTCCAGATGGGGCCTCAGGAGGGCAGAGTAGAGAGGGACAATCACCTCCCTGTCCCTGCTGGCCACCCCTCTTCTAATGGAGCCCAGTGCATGAAATATGCTTGAAGTTACACTTTTTTAAATGTCTGAAGTTTGGGGGCTATTTTGCTGCTCTCTTGCACTGACAGTGTATGCTTTATGCCTGAAGGGGGTCTGTAAACATCAGGCAGAATTTTCTTCTCTTCAGCTATGCCTGCAATAATACTGGCCTGTGCTCAAGGTTAACAGCTTCCAGGTAAGTTCAGTATGTTTCTAAATGGGATATCTGAGGTCATTCTACTAGGATATTTCAAAATTGCAGATGTGAAAATATGTCTGAAGTCTGAGGTAAATTAATTGTATTGCATGTATGCTGATACATAGAATATATCTTTTCTTTTTAAAAAGTTTTAATGACCTTTTTTGCTGATTAAAAAGGATTTTTTTTCTCTTTCATAAGACTGATTTCTACAACTATTTTTGATTCATAAGGAAATAGAAGATCAAACTGTGGTGCTACATAGGAAGCTGTGAATCTGAAACCACAAAGCAATAAATTGAAGAATTATACCTATATATGAGTATGATCTATATGTAAGAATTTTTCCAAATATTTTAGAGTATTCTTGTGATTATAAGGCAAAAAGATGTTTAAAAATATATAAAGAGCACAAATAAAATAAAACACAAAGTGTATGTCTAAGGAAGTATATTTTCAGGGCACACAAGGTGATATTTTTGGACATCATGACATGCTATATTTTTCGTCATACAACACTCAGATAAAGAAAGTTGGCAATCTTGATTTTGCAATAAAGAAACACAATCCCATTACTTGTTTTCAGTTGTAATAGAGCAGTGACTTTCTGTGACATTTCCATTTGGATTGGTGAGAATGAAAGTCAACAAAGTTAAAAAACCCAGTTAATTACAGCCTATAAAAAATACAATACATTCTTATTCTTTGAGCACTATTAGTTTAGATATCACTATTTTTCATTAAAAACTTTCTATATGCCTAATGTTAGTCTTGTCATCCAGCTCTGCTTCTCTACATAAATCCCACAGTAGTCATCTGATTTATGGAAGCTTCACTATGAAGCCCCAGCTGACTCCTGACACATTTGTGAGCTACACTCAACTACATGCTGAACTCCCTTGAAAGTCAGTAAGAGTTCCACACAAAATTTTAAAGGTGTAATGTAGCTCGAAGGTCACTTTTCTTTAAGGAATAGTAGCTTACTAGGAAAGCTTAACAAACTGAGCAGGGCTTTCAAGCAGACAAAGCTTGAGGCAGGGTTCAGTAGGCTCTAATAATCAATATTTCTGCCAGAGTGTGGGGTGCTTTTTGCTATTTCCAGCAGCACACTTTGAACTGACCATACTGACCATACTGACCAGAACCCTGGATTCTCCAAATGGCCTGAAAGTAGAAAAAATACACCACTTATCTTTTATGGTATCAACAGGCCTTTATTTTATCATGTCAACTTCCCCACTCCTTGTGTAATGATGTAATAAAAAATATCTGTTTATATATTTAACTTTTCATGAGGAAGCAAAAATGTAGGTTGTAATATTCTCTATGCTTTAAACAAAATGCTAGATGTGTTTCTTGATTGACTGAAAACAATATATTTTAATGTTTAACACCACAAAGAAACTCAGAAAAAGACATTTAAATTGGCATACTGTGAATTATGGTAAGATGTGTGATGACCATACAAAGACATAAATGCAGTCCACAGCAGTAACTGTGGGAATGGTATGGTCAGATAATGGACTGAGGGATCTTTAGAAACAGGTAATAAATTTCATGCCATATGAAAGAGAGCTCCTATCATTGATGAAATATTCAGTAAAGCTTCATTCTGCAAGGTGCCAAGCACCTGCTGAGAGTAGTCCTTTGCCTTCAGACTTACTCTCATTGAAGCAAACAGAAAAGCTTTCTAAAGGCTTGGACAATCCCTCAAAGCACACTTTGTGCTAAGAGATAGTTAGTCATGATCCCTTTTCCGGATATCTAATTTATCTGGTGCTTATGCTACCTTAGTATGTGTTGCTTCTGAGTTACTTTTCTTTTAGATACAATAAGAAAGAAAAAAGGAGTGAGACTGGAGAGAATGCGCAAAACATACAAATTATTTTTCACTGCTGTAGAAAGCAACTCATAACCTATTTTAGAGTTTCTGTAATGAAACTGCTGAATTGCAGTGTATTTCTTATAATTTCCACCATTCTTAATGTTGCTAACGTACCTATTATGAACCTTATATGCTTTTAACAGAAAAGAAATGCTCCAGAAACATCCAAATTTCAAAACTCTGGACCGCTGCAGTGCAATATATATGTGCGTATTCTTCAGAGGTGGAGTTCACAGATTGAAAATATGTCCTCTTTTCTTTGTTGTTTATCATCTGTCATTAGAGCATCAAGTCTTTTACCAAGAAAGTTAAAAAAGAAAGAAAGCAAAATGTGCATGAGCATTAGGAACCCCATTTCCCTGAGAATGCCCTCCACATCATGAACCAATACTTAGCTAGTAAGGCAGTAAATAATATTGCTTTCACCAAATCTCATTCAAAGCTCTTAAGATATTTGATAATATTTATTTGTAAAGTACGAAAATGGGGGTCGTAAGGGAAGAAAGCAGAGTGATCTAACCTTCTTCAGTCTTCTTTGTACCATAATACATCATCTGTATTGTGGTGCAGCCAAGTATACTCACATAGATGGAAGTTTAAATTTTAGGGGTCAGTGAACACTGTTTTTTCTTTGTTATAAAAAGAAAATTTTGCTTAGCTACTGTTCAATATGAGCCAAGACATAAACTTAGTCTTCAAAATTTGTTACCTGCAGCTTGTGAACTAATATATTAAGTTGACAAAAATATAGTGGTCAAAAACATAAAAGACATTTATTCACATCTTCATAGAAGTTTGTCAGGTGAATTTGAGAGAAAGGGAAAATGTTATTGCAGGACAGCACATAGATGGACTATTTTCCTACAAGTGAAGATTTCCTTATTTCTGTATCTAGCTCTCAAGGACTACCAAGACCAGCAGAGAACCTGTATTTCCCAAATACCTCATAAACACAAAAATATGTTAGGATTTTTATCAGAGGTTATCATTCATTAGAAGAGGGGTGGCCAGCAGGGACAGGGAGGTGATTGTCCCTCTCTACTCTGCCCTCCTGAGGCCCCATCTGGACTACTGTGTCCAGATCTGGGGCCCCCAATACAAGAAAGATGTGGAACTGTTGGAGAGGGTTCAGAGGAGGGCCACAAGGATGATTAGAGGGCTGGAGCACCTGCCCTACAAAGAAAGGCTGAGGGAGCTGGGCTTCTTCAGCCTGGAGAAGAGAAGGCTGCAGGGGGACCTCATTGCAGCCTTCCAGTACCTGAAGGGAGCTTATAAGCAGGAGGGGATTCAACTTTTTAAACAGGCAGATAATGGCAGGACAAGGGGGAATGGTTTAAAGCTAAAGGAAGGAAGATTTAGATTAGATATTAGGGGGAAGTTTTTTACAGAAAGAGTGGTGAGGTGCTGGAACAGGCTGCCCAGAGAAGTAGTGGATGCCCCGTCCCTGGAGGTGTTCAAGGCCAGGTTGGATGGGGCCCTGGGCACCCTTGTGTAGATCCAGACCTGGAGGTTGGTGGCCCTGCCTGTGTCAGGGGGGTTGGAGCTCTATGATCCATGGGGTCCCTTCCAACCCAGACCATTCTATGATTCTATGATTCAAAAGAATGAAAACACCTTACTGTTTAAAAAAAAAAACCTACTGATAACATTGATTATGTATTACAGAATCACAGAATCAGAGAATCACAAGGTTGGAAAAGACTTTTAAGATCAAGTCTGTCCGTACCTGTCCTATGCTAAACCATATCCCTAAGTACCTGATCTACCCTTTTTTTAAACATATCCAGGGATAGTGACTCAACCAATTCTTTCGTTTAAACCTTTTAGATTAAAAAGTATGGATTTTTCCTTTTCCTCTTTCCTTCAAATCAAACTCAACTCTGAGAGTCAGTTTACCTGCTGGCCTCTATGAAAAATAAATAGATAGTAACTTACCTGTCATGCTATATAATAAATCACATTCCAAATGTTTTTGTAGGAAGGGCTATATGGCTTTTTAGTGAGTGAAAGTATATGCCATCACATTAATGCTATTCATGTTCTGCACTAGGATTTTGTAAGCAGCAGTCATTGGAGATAATTTTTTTTAAACATGTATCCTAGTACTGATTAGATAAACCCCAAAACCACCAAAATAGCCCCATCACTGCATGGAAATAAACACTAAATAAAAACTTATTTACTGACTCCCAATAAATTTATTTAAACTGTTCTCAGGTCTAGTCAGCAACGAAATATTTTTAAAGGGTGTTAAATTGATTAGAAATAGTATCTATCAACAAGTACACACTTGGTAGTGCTAGATTAACAGTTGGACTTAAAGGTCTTTTTCCAACCCAAATAAGTCTATGTTTCTATAAATTAAGTGAAACAGTTCATAATCATTTATATAAACTTATAAATTTTAAGAACCTCACTACTACCCTTTCTCTCCTTTTTTTCTCACACAGAATGCAACCTAAACTAAAAACTCTTTTAATAAGTGATAAGAAGTTACTACATGATGTATTGGAAGAAGTTCATATAGTAGTACAATTAATTTGTATCTGCATATATTCTTGCACTGTTTGAATAATTTTTGGAGGTATACCTATCTTTATATGTGCTATTAGTTAGGAAGATGTGTTCAGATAGACACTGATAATATGGCACTACTTTCAGGGGTCCAGGAATTGAATGCTTGATCAGTCAGAATTAACCTAAACTGTGCTTTATATCCAGATGGTATCATGTTTTTGATACTTAATTCCTGATCACTACAGTCTTGCCCCCACCTGTACACACCATTGCTTTACTGTGAAGATTTGTATGAATAACATAGCCTGTGGTAGGCATCCAGATCCAGATTTTGCCATGAAGTGAGAAGCTGTGCAAACTGAACCCAGAGAAATAGGGTCAGTAATTCTCCTAGTTTTCACAGTGGAAATACAAAAAGAGCCAAACATTTTTTGAGGTTGTACTTAGAAGGCTAATATATCTACATCTGAATATAATCTCTGTGAATAAATCAATACTAAGCTCCCTTTCTTGTCAGTCCAGGTTTAAATTTTTTATGTATCTTTTATTACTTTAGCATTTGCAATAGCACAGAAAATATTCTTACACAGTATACACATATTCACACAGGATTTAACTTTGCAGATTACTTGCTTTTCCTAGCTAACCATCCTTCCAGGATTGATCAAGGTGGCCTGTACTACAAAGATGTCCAGCAGACAGTAGACAGGTCTAAGTTAATAATTTAGGATGAAAGAGACCCCTTTCAAATCAAGCAAGCAGAACCTCAGCTCCCAGAAGTCAAGCGTGTTTGAACCAATGAGTATAGTTAGTTCCACCACCCTTCCATTATACACTCTGCATTACAAAGGCATGTATCCTATCTCTGCAGGTTATTTCACTCTTTCACTAAGTATTTCGATCACAGTCTTAAGTACTTTTTTTTTTCCTTTATTATCAGAATACTCTGCCTTGTGTCAAAGCTGCCTTTCCTTTTTTCATAGAGGACCCATAATGGATTTTTTTTTCTTAAATTTAAAACCAATGTCAGAATTTTAGGATATATATACATTGTTATGTATTATTCCATTCTATATTCCACTTTATGCGATGTTTTATGTCACATATTACACACTACATATCTTTTCTCTGTGTGGTGAGTTAACCCTGGCTGCCTGTCAGGTCCCTACCCAGCTGCTCCTTACTCCCCCTCCTCACCAGGACAGGGGGAGAAAATGAGATTGAAATGTTTGTGAGTTGACATAAAGACAGGGAGATCACTTGCCAGTAACTGACATGGGGTCTTCTCCATGTAATAATGTTTATTACCTTTTCTGGATACTAACATTATGCTTATATCCTCATATTTGTTGCTCTTTTTGCCTGAAAGTATCTCAGAAGACATCACATAAATGCAAAGGGATTTCAGCCTACTTCTTAGCTGTAGTATGCACACAGAGAATAAATTCCTGACAGTAGATTGATTAAGCAATAGAGAAGGAATTGAAACTATCAGAAAACACAAAAGCATTTAAAAACTGATGAAATGACAAAGAAGCAAATTCAATAAATTATCACCAAAAATGAATACATGTTCTTCCATCTAAAATGTCTGGGGTTTTTTTCCTCTCCAATTTGCAAAAGTTTTTTTATACTTCTCTCAGCGTATGCTTGATCTTCATCTTTCTAAGCCTGAAGACAATACAACATTGCTTGTTTCCATTCTCTCCTGCAATATAGGATCTTTACTGTTTTCAGAAGGTGGGTAGCATCCTAAACCTCATAAGTCAGTAGGAATTCTATAACTCTTAATTCATAAAAACTAATTCTATGTTGTAAACACCTAGATGCCTAATGCTTAGTCATTCCATTTAATATATTTCCTTTTCTGTCTTTCTTCTCTGTATGGATATATTCTCTTGTCTATGTAACTGTCATATCAACACTAATAAATACTGTTGTCCTGTAGGCAGTCTTGTGCAATTGTGTGAAAGCCTTGGCAAACCTGCAAAAAAAAAACTTGCAGTGCTCTGACTTCATAATTTTAAAAATACCACAAAAAATTCCAAAATGAATATAATAGATGTAAGAAAGTCTGGAAAGCAAAGTAAAGTTTATTTTACAATTGCACTAGAACATTCATGCCTCTTAAAAAGTAGCCTTTTACACTTTCATGTCCTCATAGTGATCACTGTAAGTGGGAATTATATTCTGTGAGTATGATGCAATAGTAAAAAAGGGTGATGCAGGACTCTAAGAGATGGGGAACCTGTATATCTTGTTCCTCATAAGTTGGCTATTTAATAATGGAGATTCTTGACTGAGAGGTACTGCTTCACAAACCCACTTTGATTTATTTTGGTATTGCTGGGAAAAAAAAAAAAAAGATATGGAATTGGCTGAAGAAGTGGACCATAAATCAGGTTTATATCTGACTTACTAGCTTTAGTCTACAGACTTGTGATTTTATTTTCTTACAGTCTAAGAACTCTTCACAGTCCTTATGCAGTATCCATATGTATTTGCTTTACGGGGCAAGTGTGATTTGTTGCAGTTATATTTTCTGAGGAGTGGAGGCACTGCAGAGATGGCTTCTTTGAGAAGACAGTGGAAGCAGGCACAGGTTGTCCCTCTGCAGTCAACTGGTGTCTATGGTGGAGCTGACATCTACCTGCAGTCCTTGGAGGACCCCACACCAGGGAACGTGGAGATGCCCGAAGGAGGCTGTGTCCCTGTGGAACGCCTGCAATGGAACAGACTCCTGTCAGGACCTGTGACTTTGTGGAGAAGAGCCCACACTGGAGCAGTCTGCACCTTGTGGAAAGGACCCATACTGAAGCAGTTGGTGGAGAACTGCAGCCTGTGGAAGGAACAGACATTGGAGAAGTTCGTGAAGGGCTGTTTTGCATTGATGAGACCCTGTGAATAGAGAAAGAGCAGAATGTGAGGAGCAAGGAGTAGCAGAGACAACACATTATGACACTGTTCCTCATTTTCAGAGGGATATTCCGTGCCATATAATGCCACACTCAGCAAACAGAGAGGAACAGGTTTTGAGTAGGTCAGTTGTTGTTTACCCAGACTTTGTTTATTATGACATTATGACACTGTTCCTCATTTTCCCCACTCAGAGAGGAGGAGGTAAAGAAATCAGAACTGAAGTTGAGCCTGGGAAGAAGGGAGGGGTGGGGGAAGTTGGTTTTAGTTTTGCTCTTGTATGTCATTATCTTACTTGGATGGGTCAGCAGTAAATTAAATTAATTTCCCTAAATTGAGACTAATTTGCTTGTGACAGTAGCTGGTATGTAATCTCTTTCCTTATCTCAACCCACAAGTTTTTCATCATATTTTTTCCTCCCTATCCTGTTGAGAAGGGACAGTGAGAGAGTGGCTTGGTGGGCAATTGGAAACCAACCCATCACACCATAATAATTGAAGAGCTTTGTTCTTGCTATTATGACTACATTCTGCCTCTTTTTTGTACTTCTTAATAGCATTATTTACTACAAGAACTTAATTCAGAAAAGGTTTACTGACAAGCCAAATTATTCAGTTCAGATTACAATATAACTGTGGACCTCCGTTTTTATGGAAGAATATTATACACATAAGAACAGAGAGATCATAATACAATCTTCAATTTGGATAAGAAGTGAGCTATGAAAGGATAAGAAACTGAAGAATCTAAATGTACTGTTCCGGGCTTTCTTTTTTTCTTTCTCTTTTTCTTTTTTTCTCACATTTATAATGCTCATTTCTTTAGCTTAATATGATACGACTAAGAAATCAAGGATGATAACATCTATGTATGCAGGAGAACTACAGAATGGATGTAAATTTAAGCACTGTCTTGCCATGGATGACAACATAGAACTGAGTTTTCAAGAGTCTAGAATCACAGAATCACAGAATCACAGAATCATAGGGGTTGGAAGGGACCTCAAGAGATCCAACTTTCAGCCGTTGCCCCTTGTCCTATCCCCACAGACCACCAAAAAGGGGCTGGCTGATTCCTCCTGCATCCTCTGCTTAAGATAATTATAGACTTTAATTAGGTCCCCCCTTAGTCTTCTCTTCTCAAGGCTGAAGAGTCCCAACTTACTCAGCCTATCCTCATAGGGGAGATGCTCCAGACCCCTAATCATCTTCGTAGCCCTTCTTTGGACTCTCTCCAGGAGATCCCTGTCCTTTTTAAACCAAGGAGCCCAGAACTGGACACAATACTCCAGGTGGGGCCTGACCAGGGCAGAGTAGACGGGGAGGATCACCTCCTTTGACCTGCTGGCTACACTCCTCCGGATGCACCCCAGGATCCCATTGGCTCTCTTAGCCACCATGGCACACTGCTGGCTCATGGCCAACCTGTCATCTACCAGGACCCCCAGGTCCTTCTCCACTGAGCTCTTCTCCAGCAGGTCATCCCCCAGCCTGTACTGATACAAATGGTTGTTCCTTCCCAGGTGCAAGACTTTACACTTGCTTTTGTTGCTTTTGTTGAACTTCAACCACAAAACTGGCATCTTGAAAAAAATATTTCTGAGGATTACCATTTAGGTAACTGAGATATGAATGACGTACGAAACTGCCCAGAATTAACAGATCTCATTTGTCATTTGGTCCGTGTCCCACCCCCCACTCCCTTCCAAATATCAGGACAAGCAGTAATGGCATTTTTAGCCCAAATGATCTGTGCAGGCACAGAATCTATGAGCTCTGCCTTATACTTGTTCCTTAAAATAAGACAGACACATCTGGAGTAAATAAAGTATAGTTTCTAAAGATTTGCAGAGGTTAAACTTCTTGCCTCAGGAGTTGATCTGAAAAGCAGAGGACCACAATCACGTGGAAAGCCCAAGGCAAACAGTTTTGGCTCCCCTTGAAATAACATTAAAATACTGAAGGAGTTAAGACAGCAACAGTGGACAACATATTTTAAATAAGACCTTAGGTGCAGTGCTTCTGGCAAGGAATAAATCAAGTAGTTCACAAGGCTAGGACAGTGCTAAAGTGTTTGTTCTATTTTTAAAGAGGTCACAGATCATTAAAAAAAATCAATATCCCCTTAAAACTAATAAAAATTATTATACTATAAACCAGTACTAAATTCTTGTATACTAGGTAGAAAAAAAGTACTAAAAGGGTGTAGAAGTCTGGCATAGCACAAATTAAACAGTCACAGTATTCAGCACAAAAGAGTTGTGGTTTCTTTTTCCTAGTCCAAACACATTTTTCTTGTCAAAGACTTGTAAATTTCCTTTCCTTCTATCTCTATTCAATTAGATTCTTTTTCCATTACTAGATTTTATACATCTCCATAATTGTCTTAGGACCATTGTGTCATACACCTCATAAAAAAAGTACCACCTAAATAGGTGAACTCATTTATTTTCTCAGAGTCAGAACATGAATCTGAACATGGTGTGTCCCTTTTCAGACTTACTCCCTTTCAGAAAAATTCTGAGCCAATTATTATGCAAGGCATAATTACATTTCCTTGGGCATGTCACTTGAAAAGCAATTCATCTCACTTAATTTTAGCCATGCCTAAATGATAGGCATCTGGCTTGTGGTAGTTGTCTAGGATCTTTCTTTCCAGAGACATTCTCTGCAGTAATTATGATGAGATCTTGCATGGCTAGTTTCTATCACATGTCTAATTTTTGAAAGTTGAAGCCAGAGAGATTATCATCTTTGCTACTGCAAGGGTGCTTTACCTAGATGTTACCACAGTGATCTAAAAGTGCATTAAAAATGCAACTTTGCCTA
The DNA here is from genome assembly GCA_013400835.1 of Zapornia atra. Taxonomy (NCBI): domain Eukaryota; kingdom Metazoa; phylum Chordata; class Aves; order Gruiformes; family Rallidae; genus Zapornia; species Zapornia atra. Next base: position 53,205 of record VZTU01018060.1, read on the forward strand.
CCTTTGAATGAGAGATACAATAAAATGAACAGGTTGCTAACATGAAACAAAATCTGAGCAAGTATATCCTGAATTTCAGAAGGGCTAATGACCAAGGGTAATGCCTGTGTCAGCTGCATTTTTTCACCTTCTTGTCATCTCTAGTTGTAAGAGATATTTCTTGCAGATATCACCGTAATGTGTGATAGGTTGGAAGGGACATCTTGATATCATCTGTCCAGTTTTTGTTTAAAGCAAAGCCTTGGATTAGACAATTTAGAGTCCTATCAAGTCTGGAACATTTCCAGGGAAGAAGATTTCACTGGTTCTCTAGGTGACTTAATTCAATGTTTAATTGTTCTTATGAGAAAGATTTTTTTTTCATGTATTCAGACATAATTTGCCCTGAATTAGTTTGTGCCTTTTGCCTCTGACCTTATCACCATGTATCCTTGTGAAGAAGAAAGCCCCACTTCCTCTATAATTATTTTCAGATATTGAAAGTGTGTATCTAGATTCCCCCTAAAGCTTCTCTGCTTTGAACAAACACAATTCCTTCTATATTTTGTCATATGTCAAACTTTCCTCCCTGGGATCCTCTGAAATTTTTCAATGTCTTGCTTGGACTGGGGAGACTGAAACTGATGTAGCTGAGTAACCACCTTGCTTGATCTATTCAACATACTATTGTTGATGCAGCCTGGGCTACAGTTTGCCTTCTTTATTGCCAGGGTACACACTGCTGGCTCATGTCCAGGTTGTTCAGATTTGTGATATCCAGAACCTTTCTAGCAGAGATACACCCCTGCTTTTCATACTGCTTTGTATATTCTAAGTTCTGTTGTACGTTAATTCATGTCATCGCTAACTGCTGGCTGGAGCTAAACCATAACATCACATGAAGTGTTTTGTTAAAATCAAGATACATGACATCCACAGCTTTTCTTTCATCCACTGAGCAAATAGTTTCATCACAGAACACAACTGGGTTGGTCAAGCACAATTTAGCTTTGGTAAATCTGTGATGCCTTAACCCATCTTTTTTTTGTTGTTGTTGTGTACTTTGTCCTCCATGTGCTGGGAGATTTCTTCCATGAGGACCTATTCCTTTATTTTCCCAGTGACTGAAGTGATACTGCCAGCAGTTTGGATGTATTACTATCCCTTTCACAATCATTCAGAACTCCCCTTGGTCTCCATGACCCTTTCAAAGACAATTGAAAATGATTTTGCAAGGATGTCAGATAACTCTCTTAGGACCCTGCCATGTATCCTGTCAGGCCCTGCAGGTATATAGAGGTATTTTTTTTCAGATGTTCTCTTACTTGATCATGATTTGCTGTTTGCTTCATTATTGCCTCATGGCAAAGAGACTTTGGGACTGACCTTACCTGTGAAGACTGAGGCAAAGAAGGCATTAAATATGTCAGCTTTTTCATGCTATTTGTGAGTAACATATTCCTTCTATGTATGTCTGTCTGCTTGCTACTAACACAGGTACAGAACATTTTATTATTCTCTCACAACTTTGGGCTCCAGCTGAGATTTTAGACTCCTAATGTAACCTATGAATTGTCAAGCAATATATCTATCATCCTCTTCATGAGTCTGTCCCTTTTTCATATGTTGGGTTTTTTTTTTTATGTTTTTTTGCTGGGCTTTTAGTCGCTTTGGTTTCAGGGTTTTTTTCTGGTTGGTTGGTTGGTTGGTTGGTTTTAATGGGGGTATTTTGTTGCTTTGAGGTGGGCTTTTGTCGGGGAAGGCAGCAGGTCTACTAGTAACCTGACTCTGCAGAAGGGACAGACCTTGACAAGATCCCTACATTTGCTTGAGATAGGGAAGTCATTTATGCTGAAAGCTTTGTAATAAGTTGGGGAACACGGTGACCATGCAGACCACGCTGAGCCAAGAAGGAGGTAAAAAGACCAACCAATGGAAAAAGTGAAAAACAACCCTTTAGCCTATAGCATTTGTATACGTTGTTGATAAAAAGGCGTGTGCCGGTGCAATAAAGAAGCATTCTGGTCACAAATGAAGTGTCGTGTCCCTCTCTACAACGACATCTGGTGACCAGCGACATAATCTGACAAGACCTGAGGGCTGCAGGGCGACGTGCAGCAGAGACGGAGCCCAGCGTACCTGAGAGCGGCAGGGGGCTGCCAGGTCCGGACCAGTATGCAGACACCTGACAAGGTGAGCCGCTGGGGACGAGCCTGAGAATGGGGCAACGTATGACAAAAGAGAAGACGACAGTATTATCTACATGGAAAACTCTGCTTGCCCGAAAAGGTGTAAAAACTAGTGACTACGGGCTGCAGCGAATGCTTTTGTGGGGAGAGAGCTGGGNGTTTTTTGGGGGGGGGGGCGGGGGGGGGGGGGGGAAACTTTGGGATGCTATCTCCACAGGATCTAGAGATGCTGCTGAATTGGCCACTACCTGGCGTTTGCTGTTGGAAACCTTGAGAGAGTGGAAAAGTGAAAGGGACTTAGAAGAGCGGGAATTGGAGGGTGCAACCGGGGCAGAAACAAAAGGTGAAGGCCCTCAGCTTTCCGATAATCCAGTTCAGACTTCTCCCCCCCCCTACCGAGCCCTTCTCCACTAGAGCAACTACCTCTGCCTTTGCCGAGCCCAATCTGCTGCCACCCAAAAAACCCTGCGCAACTCCAAAGGAGTGTCTGGATAATCGGCCACCTTGGAAAACACCTGCACAACAATTAGCTGAAATGAATAAACAGCCACCTAATTGGAAAACCCGGGCACAACAATTGGCAGAGATGAATGACCGGCCGCCTAGCAAAACACCAGCACAATTAGCCGAGATGCCTTTAGTCGATAAGCCTTTGGAGCCGCCTGCCTTTCCTGGGGAGGCAGTTTCACGACACTCTTGTGTCTCTGTGCCCACCCGCACCCAATAGTGGGGACAGCGAGGAGGAGAAAGAACGATCTGTTAAACGGGCAGACGTTCCGAAACGGGGTCCGGCCTGCCCGCATAAAAGGCAAGCTGCAATGACGATATCCTGGACGTTGCCTCTGGCTATGGTAACCATGCTGCCTCGACACCATGGGCGCTATTGGCAGCAAGTAAAAGCAGCGGAAATGGGGGACTGGGACTTGGTGGAAAAACTCGATTTGGCCCGAGATACCACCCAGGTGGAAGTTGCCACCGAGCCCCCCGAGGTTGATGCAATGGCTTATCCTGTATTTAAAACTGCACCGGGTACCAGGCAGCGAGAGAGCATAATCGCTTGTCGTGGAGGGTGGTGCAGGATTTACAGACGAAAGCCTAGAAATTCGGACTTAGTTCTCGTGAATAATGCAACTCATTCGTGTTATTAACACTGACTTGCTTGCTCTGTATGAGATAACGCATTTGGCTCAAGCATTGTTTGAGCCAATTCAGATGATGGTAGTCAAATCAACCTAGAAGCAGCTGGCTGAGAGAGCAGCCGTGAGTAACATGGGGCTACAACAACGTGACCCCAGGTTCGGGGCTGGGGTCGATGCCCATATGACTGCCATAAAATAAGAGAAGCCTTGCCCGGGGAATCCCTCCATAGAGGAAATTGGTGACTGCCTGTTGGAAGATAGGCACTGTAGAGCATAAAATAACCACTCACACTGCATATGCTAAAACCACTCAGTTTTTGCTTTTCTGAAACCACGAAAAAACACGGAATAAATTAGTTTGATTGTACATGTATGTTTTGTTCTCGCAAATACTCATCTTGTAAGCTTTCACGTAAATTATCATAGTTTTGTTTTCCTCCAACCCCCGAACTACAAGAAACAACAATATGTTTTGGTTCCTTTTTCCAATTGGACAAATTGCAATTGTTAGTTAATGCTTATTGAATGTTAATAGTTATTGGAAATGTTATTTCAAGATTGTTAATTGCTTGAATGCTTTAATTGTAGTTATTAGATACTGTTACCAACTGTAAGCATGTTATTTCCTTTTCTTCTTCCTTTCTTTACCTCTATCCTCTATACACCATGGAGGTTGCCCCCAGAAGTGTTCGTAAAATGTGGAGACTGGCCATGGCCAGGCTCCCATCTGCTGTAGTAGGGGGTCCATGTACTATTGATCGCTTGTCACTGCTTACACCAAGTATTAGCATGATTATTAATCATACCCATTGGCACCACCAAAGGTGGTCTCCAATGGATGAGCAATGTGATGATAATACTGATTCATGGAATAAAGGGAGGATAATTGCTGCCAGCTTGTTTTTTTCTGGGATGTGCTGCTGCAAAGGCTTTGACTCAAATAAGGCAGCTTGTTGGTTTGCAAAGCAGACAAATGCAATAGAAAAGGTATTAAGTGCTTTAGCTACAGATGTGGATTCTGTAAGACATACTACCTTACAGAATTCTGCAGCAATTGATGTTTTGTTGCTGACTCATGGGCATGGATGTCAGGATTTTTATAGTATCTGCTGCATGAATCTATCTGATCACTCTCAGTCAATTCACGTGAGCATTCAAGAATTAAGAGATCAAACACAAAAGAGACAAGAAAACTTTTTGGGGGGCTGAACAGTTCGTTTCATGTGGGCTGGACAGTTTGTTTCATGGGTGGGGAATTCCAGCATGGTCAAAATGGGATTATTAATTTTTGTAATTGTAGTACTAGTCTTACTCCTACTGCCACGTTTGAGTTTTCTGCAAACACCTCATTTGTTGATACTATAAAAAGGCCTGTGCCATTGAAATAAAGAAGCATTTTGGAGCATTCTGATCAAGTAGTGTGTCACGTCTGTCTCTACAATGGCAGGCTTTTGGGTTTTTTTTTGGTTTTGTAAGTTATTTTACTAACTTTAACCAGGCTGGTTTTTATGTTATCCTTGTTCATTTTCTGGCTGAGTGGGTGGACTAATCCTTTGCAAAAGCTGTTTCTGATAATCACCCAGAATTCCTTTCCTCCTTTGCCTTCCAAGGCAGACTTCCAGTCATCACTCCCTGAACAAACTCAAACCTGCCATTCTGAAATCTAGATCTTCATTCTAGTTGTTTTTCTTATGCTCTTTATGATCTTAAAACTCTGTCTTCTCATGGTCAGTGCAGCCAAGACTGGAAGAGTACCACTGCTAGCTGATAATATTCAACAGCTGTGTAAGGAAGTTGTCCTTGATATATTCCAGAAATAGGGATTTCTTATGCATTGCTGTATTGCTTTCCTATCAAATATCAGTATAACTGAAGTCCTTAATGAGAATCAGAGCATGTAGATGTAAGGATTCTTTGAATTAAGGTACGTTTTGCACTCTGCTTCCTCCTCACTTCCTCACCTACCACAAGGTGTCCCTCAAAGGTGAGTCCTCTGATTTTGACCTAATGGTACTTAACAGACCTGTCCTCCGTTTCCTATCTAGCTTCTATGTGGTCGCACTGGACTGCTGCATAGAAAACCAGTCTTTCTCATTTTCTACCTTCTTGAATAGCTTGTCCATTGCAGTATACCAGTCATGAACTATACTACTGAGTTACTGTGTGACTCTGACTGCATGTGGAATTCCATTTCTTGTCTCTCTGATTAGGAGCATTGGAGAACAGGTATTTGAGATCTACCATCTTCCCCTAGTCTTTTGAGGGGAATTTGGACACTTTATCTATTGCTCCATTATATACACACTTCCAGCTTGTCACTTGGGCACTTACTTGACTCCACTTCCCATTGCACCTACTTTAAAGCTCACTTCATTAAGATAACCAACCTGCTGGCATAAATGTTCTTAGACCTTTTTGGTAAGTTTATCCCATCTCCCTGCTGTAGCCCCCAGTCTTTGAAGAGCAACCCATGATCAAGCTTCAGTCCTCTAAGGATAAATCATTACTTCAAAGGTCTATGTTAAAATGCTTGGAAGCATGTAGTTCTCATTTCTGAATTCAGAAGACTGACCAGTTTGCTAAAAGAACCTTTCATGTAGATACATTTAGCTGAGAAGAATCCCACTTTCTCTTTCCAGTCTGTAAAATAAGCATGGTGATTTTGATTTACTATGAAATTGAAGACATCCCATTTCCAAAAAGACTTTTAAGTATGTTTTGCTGTTTTCACCTACTTGATGGAATAAAGGATCTAGCCCATAGATGTGTTTGTATGCTCAATATGGGTATATTTTATCAATATAAATATGATAAAGTATGTTACTTGGTTATCATAGTACCTTCAGTTTTATCTACCTCTTAACATGTCAATCATGAAGAGGTTCAGCTAATGAACATGTCTCAGTGTCATAGGTGGAAAGGTATTGTAACTGTTCAGGGACTAGATAGCAAATTTTACTACTGTTTAATTTACTGATTGTGTCATGCAACATTATCAGTTCAGTTTGGCTTAATTAAAAAGTGTTATTGCCAACACCGAGGAAAACTCATTTTTCAAGCTGAATATGATATAAGGTGATAAGAGAAAAAAAAGCCAACAAACCAGCCTAGTCTTTTTCCTGCAAATTGAACAGTTTGGTCTTGGAAATTACTAAGTGACAACAATTGCAATCTTTCTTCGCCTTCCCTGTTACCATACTGAGCCATTTGCTTTACACCTACTTCAGAAAATGTTTTTCTATAGAATTGCTTTGAGTAAAACCTTTTTTTAAAAACATGCTGTAATACCTGTTCCTACACTAGCTAAAAACTGTGATGTGCTTATTTAAAAAGTTAGGAGAGAATATTAAAACCCCTTTTCTGTAACAGCAGCCACTTAAGTTTACTTTTTGACTGTATGGAAACATCTTTGTATTTCCCACGTTCCCTCAAATATGATTTTGCTTGAAGTATTACCCTCATGTGCTTGATAATAATTTAAAATCAGGCTAATCTCCAACAAAGCAGGTATTTGATAGCTCTGTAAAAACCTTAATATCATTGCTTCAAGCAAGGTGACAGGTGTAATCACCTTCTGTAATTCATGTTTAATACCTGAGTGACAGAGAAGAATCATAAATCCAAAATGCTCAACTATGCTATATCAACTTCCCTCTAGAAAATATTTGTGGAAATTGCTAAACCTAGTCTAAATTTGGTAGTGCTAGGAAGAATTTTTATCAGCATAAAAACTGATGTAATTCAAAGGCATAACTATTAATACCACATAGATATTTTACAGGATCTTTACACTCCTCTAACCATTCTTCTGCTGTCTAAACATCCAAAAGAGATGTCTATTATTCACATGTCACCTGTTAAGAATATTGGTAACAAGTGTGAAGTAGTTTGACACATGAAAGAAAATATCTTCATACTCTAGTTTTTATAATCTGTTTACCTTTTGAAAAGTATCTGCAAACACCAAGGAAAGTTGTGTTTGGTTGTTTCTTTTTTTAAAACAAACACACCACCTCAGTCATTGTGAAAAGACAGCCATTCTTTAATGTTAATAAAATTAAATGTGCAAACAAATTTAAACAATCTAAATTTTACATTTGAAATGAATGCATGAGATTTTTAAGGAAGGATAAAATAGGGCATGAAGGAACTACACAAATAGAATACATTTCTATATAGGAAAATGAAGACAGTCCTGTGTTCTGCTCAGATTCTAAAATGGTTAGAGAACTCCTGGGTGTGCATCAGCTTGCAGAGCTGTGCCTCAAAAAACAAAGCTCACAAAATATATGGGTTTCTGTATCATCTGTGTAGTCAGACACATTTTGGTTTCCTCTAGAGTTTATTAAATAATGATCATGTTCAGTAGGCACTTAGATATACCCTAAAACTTTGAAATAACTCCATACTGCTATTATCTGAAGAAATGAAGCAAGTATAATTTCAGTATCTGTGCAAATGTCCTGTCACTTATTCCATAGAAGTTTAGCTTCATCTTAAATTATGCAATTACTACATTGCTGCTGGGTTAGGTCACCAGGAATATGGAGATCATAGGACTAAGAGAATAACTCTAGGTGGAATGTGGAAAGTATTATCTGTCAAAAGTACATCTATGTCCTAAATAGTGCCTAAACTATAGATTAATTGATCTTGGAATAATATTCATGGTAACTATAACTATCTGCTTTCCTTATTCTTGTATGTTCTCTGTTGTTGACACCAACAGATTCAACCGACCTTTTAGGTGACCTATTTTAGGGCACTGAGTAATCAAATACAGTTTTGAGTAGTGGGATGGTCTCCAGAAGCCCCTTCCCACTTAGTTTAGTCTATGATTTTATTATTCTGTTCTTAACTAGGTATGACAGTGTATACAAACCTCCTACTTCAACACCCTAATGGTATTAGTGTAAGAAGAAAATAACACCTGGGAATTACTTACTTTCATATAACCAGAACAAGAAACTATGACTAGGTATTTTGCTATCAAACCACACAAAATATTTCTAAATAATCTTGCTGTCAAAGAAGGTGACCATCTGAACCAGTCTTTAAAAATAATTGTAGGTAAGAAAAAGATTAAATGAAGAAGCAAATATATGTATTCTAAGAAAAGCTTAGTGTAAAATTTAACCTTCTTTATTAGATTTCCCTTTAGAAAATAGTGCAGCTTGTATATAGTGCAGCTGTTAAATACATACATATTGCCTTGTGATCACTAATACTATACTACTGGTAGAATAAAGGTAACTTGTGACCTCAGGTTTAAGGATAAAAGGAAGCCAGGTGAGTGATAAAGAGAAGATACCAGGGTGTGTTAATATGGAAATGCAGATTAAAACAATAACATGTCTTCACTCAAACATGGGTATGTCAGAATTTGCATTTGTATCAGAGATTTGCTCCATAGGAAAAAAAAATCATATTTTTTCCATGTACTCATCCCAGGTGAAACTTCAGAATTTTCACAGAGGAATTTCTGCCTACTTCTGTGGAAAATGCATTCTTATAATCGTATCATTTAGTTTACTTTTGTGTAAAGAAAAAAACCCCAAGATTTGTAAACCAATTTAAGATTTTTGTAACAACAAAATAGCAATGAATTTTAGTGATGAGGTAGAAGTATGAATAAATTTTTTAATGGATTTTATACAGACTCAGTGCTAAACCCCAGTCATACTAAAGGTTTATTTGCCTAGTGGGGTTTGGTTTTTTTTTTTTTAATTCTTTATATGGCAATAGTATTTAAACTTGTTAATGACAGTGCTGATAACTTTTCTTGGGTTTATTTTCATAGTTCAAAAAGATCAGTTTATCAAATAAATATTCATAAGCAAAACCATGATATGATTATGTGCCAGGCTTGGTCAGAACTCATAACTTTATTACTATTTAATTCAAATCCGCTAAGGACAGATCAATATAATTGCAATTATTTTCTTTGATCTGTTGTTTGTGAAAGGTAACAGGAGAAGGGAGCTTAATGATTCCCATTAGAGACAAAGTTATTTTGCATTCCTCTGCTTTGTAGAACTAAGATGATTGGTTTTACGAGGGGAGAAACATTAACTATTGGCTACAAATAGCAACAATTACAGGGTAAAGTGAAGCCGCCTGTTGGGGAGGATGCTACACAACTAGCATGAGTGTCTTGATAGGTGTTAGTTTTTTACATCTTGCTGACATATGAATATTTTCTGTATAGTTCAAAATCTCAAAAACAGTAGGCATTCCATGCTTTTACAATGAACATGGGAAAAAAAAAAGCTTTCTGTCTTTTCTATTACACATAGATATACAGTAATGACTCCTTCATAAATTAATCAATATGAATTATTTATAAATTGAAATATAACAATTTTTCTTATTTTAAAAAATTAGCATACAATTTTTGGGATCTAGAAATGTTTGCTTATAAACAAAAATCCAAGCAATACTTGTTCAAAGCTTCATTCAGAGAAGCAGCCCTGGTTCTGTTCACATCTGAAAACATGAAATTAAGTAAGATAAAAAATGCGCAAGTAGTCTTTGTAATTAAACCCTACACACTTCAATGTATGAATCATGATGTAATTAGGTCCTTAATAGCACCCGTGTAAAAGCTTGTCATGACATTCTTTATGGGATCATATTGCCATTTTGATATTTAGCATTAAAAAAACAGCTATGTAGTGACAAAATTTATGTTCATTTGCTTAGTGAGGAGAGATGGTACCTTTAAGTATTTAGTGACCGGATATATCAAAAAGGTTGGTATTGTATGTAAAAAGGTCATGTAACTTAACGACGAAATATTGGCCAGGAAATGTCAATTAAGTTGTAAAATCCCAGAGAAATGCATGAACATACTTAAAATTTCATCAGAATTTTATGGCTCTTATAATCTTTTCAAAAGTCCAGGTGCTGCACATATCACCATACAGGACTAATATATTCTTATCATTTCAGTGTTTTAGTGGTTTTACTTCCGTTTGAGTGTGTAATACTCAATTGTTCTGTCTGGTTTGGGTTTTGGGTTGAGGTTTTTTTAATAATTTATTCTGCTGTATGCTCAGTCTCTGGTAGTAACTAAGAAACAACTTCTAAAAAATCTCCCCTCCCCCACCAAGGTTTAAACAAATACATACTTTCTTAACAGTGCTGTATAACATACTTCAGTTTTCAAAACTTATAAAATGCTTTAGAGACTTCCATGTATCTTTAAGTGATAGCTTGCTGTTTATTGCCTGAGTAGTTTTTATACTGTGGAAAGATTAAAATGGCTCTTATTAATTACTTTTGAAAAAATAGTAATCCACTGGGTAAGGTTTTGCCACTCTGTCTTACTTTTTAAGGGCTGTCAAGATGATGAATGAACATTTAAACTAACATAAAGCTGTGGATTTAAAGAATAAGTGTTAATGCCTGTAAGATATATTTGAGAAATCTATGACTAAAAAATATTTCATACCCAAGTATTGCAAGTGATCTTGAGGTTTGTATGTTTAATTTTTAAAAGCAGCAACAGGTTTTTTTTTGGTGTCTTCCATTATCTCAGTTTCACTTTTGTGCATAACAGCCTTCTTGATAAAGCATCTTTTACCTAGAGAAATTAAAATATCTTAGCCAAAAAAAGAATTGTGGTATTTTCCTAATTCTCTAGTCTCTAGTATATTATATAGAAAACATAGCAGTCAGATTGGTAAGTTTTGCCAGTATTAATTTTTACTAGAAAAGACATTACCCTTCTGGGCATTAAATATTCAGGAATATTAATAATTACTTTTAAAATTTTAAAAATTCTTAAATTTTACTTCACTATATCTCCCTTCACCAGGAATATGATATGGCCCTGCAATTTAAACACTAAACCAAAACTTTCTCTGCACTAGATGTTAAAGTAGAATACTTCATGTTCCTAGTACTGAGAAATATTTGTGCTTGCTAAATGTAAATAAGTATCAGGCATGGTTTCATAACATGAACATTTGAAATCAGGCACATATTCACACTAGAAACATTTACTCAAAAACATGAACCCTAACAATGATTAGAGCTTCTCTGAAAATATATCTATGTTGATTTTTGTTGGCAATTGATTTGACTGATTAATACTGGTTTTAATAGGGTTATCTGAAAACTACTTCAAAAAATACTAGTTTTTCAGTGATTTATTGCAAGATACAGACAGACAGGTAACATCTACAGTAACCAAGACTTATTTAACTCATTTAATTGGAAATAGTAACCAAGTATTTTCACTCTTAGAATCATAGAAAGTCCAACACTAGACCATGTGATCAGAATTCTCGAATGCATTCAGTCAAGACATTCCTAGTCAACAATAACATCTCAGAAATACAAGCAGTATTATAGCATGTAATGGAGAAAAATTGAGTTTGAATCTAGAATCATAGGATAATTCCAGTTGGAAAGGACCTCAAGAGTTTCCATTCATACTCCTTATCATAAAAAAGATATTAGAAATTAAAACAAAGAACAAGAAACAGCAACAACTTAACCATTTACTGCAGTGTATGATGAACTGACAGTTCTTGAACTGTGCATACAAAGAACTCTCACGAACCCATCAGGCAGCTAAAACAACCACACAGCCGCCTCGCTCCCCTTCCCGCCCTCCAACAGTGGGATGGGGGAGAAAATAAAAGAGGTAAAACTCACGGGTTGAGACGGACAGTGTCCTGGTTCTGTTCAGGCCAGAATTAATATCCCAGAGCAGCCAGTACAGGCGAACTGTTAGCCCGCGGGGTTTTTTCCGCACCTTGTGGCATCACTCCTCTGTAAAAGGGGCTGGTCAGGGAGGGGCGCTCCTGGGTGGCTCTGATGCTGTCTGAGTGAGACTGGGTGTCAGGTTGACCATCGCGTCAGCGCAGTGCTCTGTGTTAGGCCTCGTCCAGGAGGTAAAGTACTCTGTGTTAGCAGCGGGTGTGCGTGAATTTTGCCACGAGGGGTTATCGTTCCCCTTTCCGGGTGTTGTCAGTAAACTGTTCTTATCCCAACCCATGGGGGCACTGTCTGTTTTCTACTCCGGTGGAAGCGTGAGAGAGCAGCGCCTCAGCCGCTGCCTGGGGCTGACCCACGACAGACAGTTTACTAAGGTAGAAGTTGCCACCATCACCACCCTCTCCCACCCCACCAGGAAAACCACCTTTACCTACTCAATGTAGCTATAGCAATTTACCTCCCATCCCCCAAATTAAGAACAAAATACAAAACTTGCAGAAGTTGCTCAAATGCCATTTTAAATTGCATAGGAAATCTCAGTGGTTCACAGTATTGATGGGATTCAATTATGGCTTGCTTTGATTTGTTTGTGGTTTGGTTTTATTTTTACCCTTGCAATGAAAACATCCAAGTTTCATTGAGTCCAGTATTTGTTTCAGTTGTTTGCTTAAAAGATGTATTATATAGGGCTTTATCAAATTATCTCAGTGCATATACAGTGTGTATATTGAAGTCTGAGTACTAGGCACAAGTTAAATGAAGCTATACTACTTCCTTAAATTAAATACATTATCCCTCAAGGAAAAAAAAATAATCGGTGTGTGTTTGGCATGCAGAACACCTCCTGATAGCCCTTGATATTGCCATTCAGAAAACTTAAAAACTCCTGTGTAAAGACGATTTAAAATATTTATCAGTGTAGACCTTTCTGTTGTCTCGTAAGACAGTTGTAGAAGTGCTATGAATGTAATTTCCTTTATTATTACATTCCCATAAATCAGTTGTGGCTGACAGGTTGCAGTCTTGAAGCCATTGTGACATTGCTATTCTGTGTGAAGAAGAATGACAATCATTATTGTCTGAGATAGAACTATTGCTTACTGTAGAAAATAATCAACAGGTTTAGGCTGGATTTTTAATTTTTCTCATAAAATATTCCTTAAAAACCTCAGTGCTGTGGCAGTACAGTTGTACTGTTGTATACGATCTTACTCATTCCCCCAGGCTATTGTAGTTTGTTAGACTAAGATTTAAAAAGTCAAATTATCTCACCCACAGCAAGTGAAAACTATGCACTTCAATTTAATTTGTCTATTGGCATGTGTTGCCACTTCATGAGTGAATTCTTTTATCTGGGATTCATCTATATTCTGAAGATTATAATGAAAATTCATACTGTATATTCTATTGCAAACATTATGCTGATAATTTAGAAAGAGATTATAAAGGGTAGTAGAACATTTTTACAATGCCACACTGTTTAAAATTTGTGTATACATTGAAGGAAGCATCATGTCATCCTGTAGTTTTTGGAAATTATCCAAAGCACCTGGTTGTGAGTGAAATCTATATAGGGAACCTTATCAGACACGCAGAGAGCTGCTCTCAGGACTGCTTGCCTTGTGCTCTGGTGAGACATTTTGTGTCAGTAAAGAACAAAGCCTATTACAGGAGGTATAACTTTTATGGTTCTTATGTGCTAGGCTTTTTGGGGAGGAATCATGTCTGTTCCACCCTAGAAAATAGATTCATCCAACATAGCAACAGCTGGGGTTGTAACATTTCTGAATAATACTTAAGGAACATAAGTTAAATCTCTGACAATCAGCTGACATTTTCGAGACTATGTCCACCACAAAGAGGGTTGGTAATGTTCTCTGGTTCAAAATGTATGAAAGTTGAGATTAGCATTGACATTTAGAGAGCTTTCTAAATCAATGGAAAAGTTACAACTGTAGTTTTATGGACCCTAAAATTTAACTTTGCTTCCTAGTAGTCTTGTTTTGATTTCCATGCAAAACTCAGGTTCTAAATTTTGTTATCATTATTAAAACTAAGAAAAAATATTCTTTGATAAACAAACATTCTAATACTTTTTGGTTGTTTGGGTTCAAAGTATGTGTATTTAATGGGGAAAAATATAATCCCTAGGGGCAGATGAAGAGCAAGTTGAGAGCTTGTGGGTAAAGATTAAGGAAAAAAAGTATCAATTACCATTTGATATGCTTAAACTAACAGCCAATCAGCCTCACCTCTGTGCCTGGCAAGATCATGGAGCAGATCCTCCTGGAAACTATGCTCAAGCACATGGAAGGTAAGAAGGTGATAGGTAAGTAGCTTCACTAATTGTAAGTCGTGCCTTAAAAAAGTTGATGGCCTTCTGCAATGGGGTTACAGTGGTGGTGGATAAGGGAGAGTGACAGACATCATCTACCTGGACTTTTGCAAAGCGTTTGACACTGTCTTATATGATATCTTTGTCTCTAAATTGGAGAGATGTGGATTTGATGGATGGATCACTCTGTGGATAAAGAAATTGGCTGGACAGTCACACTCAAGGTATTGTGGTTAACAGCTCTATGTCCCAGTGGAGGTTGAGTCACAAGTTGCATGCCTCAGGGGTCAGTATTGATACTGGAGCTGTTTATCATCTTAGTCAAAGGCATGGACAGTGGGATTGAATGCACTCTCAGCAAGTTTGCCAACCACATGAAATTGAATAAGGCAAAGCACAAGGTCCTGCACATGTGTTGGCACAGTCCTAAGCACAACTACAAGCTAGGCAAAGAATGAATAGAGGACATCCTTGTGGAGAAGGATTTGGGAGTGTTGACTGATGTAGAGCTCAACTGGAGCCAACAATTTGTGCTTGAAACCCAGAAAGCCAACCTTATCCTGGGCTGCATCAAAAACAGCCTGACCAACAGGTAAAGGAAGGTGATTCTACCCTTCTATTCTGCTCTCCTCAAATGCCACCTTGATTACTGCATCCAGCTCTGGGGTCCCCAGTGCAATACAGACATGGAAGTGTTGGAGCAAGTCCAGATGAGGGACTTCCTGAAATTTTTGGTGTTTGTATCAACAAAGTAGTCTTAACTTGCCTTGCTATCAAGAAACATATTTTAATGAGGGGTAAAATGTTTTTATAAGCAAACTTTTAATGCTAGATTATGACTGGATATGAGCTTGGCCTATAAGTAAGTTAAGCAAATTTTAACTTGTCTTTAAAAGCTGCAATTGTATATTCTTAGTTGTATTATGGCAAAAGAACAAGACTCAGTACATGTCCATATGTGTTACTAGTTAGGAAGCATAACCTTCAATGCAAACCATTTTTCAATGGGACAACTTAATGCTATTCAGTAAGTCAAGCATAACTTCCTTTGACTCTCTGAAATTATGTAAGATCTGATAAAATAATCACGGAATCACAGAATCGTAGGGGTTGGAAGGGACCTCAAGAGATCATCGGGTCCAACTCCCCTGCCAAAGCAGGTTCCCTAGGACAGGTCACAGAGGTAGGCATCCAGATGGGTCTTAAGTATCTCCAGAGGAGACTCCACAACCCCCCTGGGCAGCCTGTCCCAGTGCTCTGTCACCCTCACTGGGAAAAAGTTTTCCTGCATGTTGATGCAGAACCTCCTGTGCTCCAACTTGAGGCCATCACCCCTTGTTCTGTCCCCACAGACCAGTGAAAAGAGGCTGGCTATTTCCCCCTGTGTCCCACACTTGAGATATTTATAAACATTAATAATATCCCCTCTTAGCCTTCTTTTCTCAAGGCTGAACAGCCCCAGTTCATTCAGCTCGTGGAGTAGATGCTCTAGGCCTTTAGTCATCTTCATAGCCCTCCTCTGGACTCTTTCCAGGAGATCCCTGTCTTTTTTTACCAGGAAGCCCAGAAGTGGACACAATACTCCAGGTAGGGCCTGACCAGGGCAGAGTAGAGGGGGAGGATCACCTCCTTTGACCTGCTGGCCATGCTTCTTTTGATGCACCCCAGGATCCCATTGGCCCTCTCAGCCACCAGGGCACACTGCTGGCTCATGGCCACCCTGTCACCCACCAGGCCCCCCAGGTCCTTCTCTGCAGAGCTCCCCTCCAACAGGTCATCCCCCAGCCTGTACGGCTTCAAATGGTTATTCCTTCCCAGGTGCAAGACTCTACACTTGCTTTTATTAAACCTCATTTGGTTTCTTAGTGCTCAGCTTTCCAGTCTCTCTGAATGTCAGTGCAGTGTTCCTGCGTGTCAGCCATTCCTCCCAGCTTTGTATCATCAGGAAATACATATATATCATCTCAGTTGCTTTGACCAAAACTATCAATGAAGATTTAGTATATCAAGAAGCGATATTCCTACTGTGATCATTATTTCTAAGAGAAAATATGTTGGATCTTAAAAATTAGTAAGATTCCAGGCACTGCTGAGCTACTGTTGCTGAAATGTGCACAAATATAATGGGGCCAGTGCTATTCTCATTTATTTCCCATGAAAATCTATTATAGTAAATGGATTGATTCTGAATAAGACCTTATAGAATTAAGCTCATTGATTCAAAACTAAATGTCTAAACGACAGTATTGTTCCTTTGTATGGTAGATTACCTCAGATTCCTTTTACAGTTCATGAGTGAAACAAATTACTGTATTTTTGAATATTGGCATAAAAAAATTGTGTATGCCTCAGGTAAGGAAATGGTGTCAAAAGAAAATGACTTCTTTGCAAATATACAAGATTTTTTTTTTACTTGTTACCTTACCATAATTTCGAGTCTAATAAGAAAAACAGCAGCCCAACCATAGACCACAAGAAGGAAATAACTGTTAGATATCCTTTGTGATTATGATGGCTGTACAAGGTGTTCTAAAAATTTTAAACTCTAAGAGACATCCTTTGTATCAGCATCTGAAAATGTACGTATCCTCTTGTACTTTAAATACCTAGTTTTAAAACTCTCCTGAAGTTAAACAACTATACTCTTCTCCCTTTTTTTAAGCGTGTCAAATGGTAATTGTTACTTCTGAAACAGAAGGATCAGTTTCCTCTCCTGCTCTACTATATTCAAGCATTCTGTCACCCATGATATGAAACAGGCAGTTTCAATTACCCTTCCAACCTGACAGGGCTCATATGTACACACATCTCATTCCA
This sequence comes from Zapornia atra, assembly GCA_013400835.1. Lineage (NCBI taxonomy): Eukaryota > Metazoa > Chordata > Aves > Gruiformes > Rallidae > Zapornia > Zapornia atra. The sequence goes on from VZTU01018060.1 coordinate 70,391, forward strand.
TAGTGTTCCTGGGTGACCCAAAATGCTTATCATTCAGTGGTTGATTACATTATGCACCTTAGAGTAAACAACCTGGAGGAGAAGGGTTTATACATCACCCTCATTCAGGTGCTCTCATCCCCATTTGCACTGACATTTTTGTGTAGTTCCTTTTTTGCCAAGTAAGATAGATTCAATAAGAATTGAATTTACCATACTTGTAAACTTTACAATCTAACTTACCCAGTTGTGGCTAAAGTATTTGCAAGAAAGAAAATAAGACTTTAAGTCTTCCCACACAGAATGGTTTAAATCAAACTCATCCAATTTTTATGTCATTTAATCTTCAGTAGTAAACAGTACAGGCTTCCTTAGTTGATTTTTTATTCAATTTTTTAAATAAGTCTTGCCAATATATTTGCCTTCACAATTTGAAATCCTCTTCCAATTTAATAGTACCATCTCCTTTGGGAAAAGAATGCCATGATTGCAAAGCACTGTTAAAATTTCAATATTGCCAAGAATAGGAGGCTTTGATCATAAACAGAAGCTGAAGAAGTTACTTGTGGGAAGTGAGGTATCTTATATATATGGACATTTCTTCTGATAACTTTTGAGGAGTGGTGTCAAAACTCAGATTTCTACGTTTCTCTTCAGGTTCCTGCATTATGTTTTTAGAGCTGTTCCTTCAAAAGTTTTAGTGGTCACAATTCAATGAAAACCCAAGATCTTCATTATTTTGCAGAGTTACTTGTGGAAGCAAATCTTGTGCAACTAAGTGAACAAATTTTAATTGTGTCAATTGATACTAGTTTAGCAAACTGTTCCTCATTATCTAATTCTTTAGCCTACAGAGGGCTCTGCTAAAGTAAATGGGGACCCACTTAGGAGAAGAGAGTACATTTACTGGCCAATATGCAAGGTTAGGGACCATTTGTAACAATTCAGTATCAATTACATTGAGTAATGTGACCAAAACAAAATCTCTTTTTATTTACATAAGACAGACACAACAGCAGAACTGAGTCATATGGAATTATTTTGGATAATCTGTGTAAAATTCAGAATGCAATATAATCCCTAAAAGGCAGAGGCATACCACATCCATCTCTGAAGGAAGAAAATGATACAAAGGAACAGACAGCAAGATTGCACAGATAAGTGTACACATGAAGGATATTAAGAATCAAGATTTGGACATATTAGAAGACTATCTCAAGTGGAAATGTCACAAATCTCTGGTGAGAGGTTATTAATGCAATTCCAACTATGACTATTCATTCAGTTGTACCTTATTGTGGATATTAAGATCAAATTTGGGCTTTCTTCAGCTGACAATGGAAATATTACATTAGAGAAAAGATATAAAATTGGATTTGGCTTAGAGAAGTAAGGAAACAACATACTGCTCTAAACTATTGTCAGTACCAAAAGCAGAAACATCAAAGCACATACATTATTCTGAATAGCTGACTACAGACTGAGTGATGCAAGACATTTAGAAGGTTGCAATTTTCCCAGTAATATAGGTCTTCAGTAAGTGAAGATCAAATTGAGTTAGAAACAAGCAGTAATTGAGAAGGAGCTGACATGTTCTTTCATTTGATTTAAACAGTAGCCTGTGGATAGATTTTTTTCCTGATTTCTCTGTTACTACTGACTTTTCTAATGAGTGACATATTTATGAACTGTCTAAACCATTTGGCTGAAACAGAAACAATTAGGCTAGCCATAGCCCTTCATGGTAGATTAGAAGGAAGTGTCATGAATAACTGGAGGAGACAGTGCATGTATTAGAGTTATGAATGCATATAATATTTTGATTCAACTGCTAAAATTAAAAATTTCCCCAAATCTCAAGTTAAACCAAAAAAACCCAACCAAAACCCACAAACAGTTTTTTGGGGGGTTGTTTTCCCAATTTTCCTCATAAAAATCTAAAAGCAAAGTGTGTTTCTATTTCAGCCTGAAACTGCAAATTTGACCCAAAAAAATGTTATTTTTCAGATAAGTTTTAAAAAAAAAATTAGGAGTGCTGTCTCTAATTCCACTGTAAAAGTCTTGTCCCAGTAATAAAGGTTTTACTACTTTAATTACACCTGAAATTATTGAAATAGATTACATATGTACTTGTGAAAGCTGCAAGCAGTATGATCTTACTGTTTCTTGTTAATATTCTATTTTGCATAACCAATTAAAAATTAATCAGCAAAAGAAGCAGAATCTTCATGTCTTGCCTACTAGTAAAAAGCCCTAAGCACAGTAAGCTATCTCCAAGTGATAGAGGAGCCAATCAGGAGAGGTGCCATTCTGGACCTTGTTTTCCCCAACAAGGAGGGATTCATAAGGGATAGGAAGCTCAAGGGCAGCTTTGGCTGCAGTGACCATGAAATGGTGGAGGTCAAGACCCTCAGAGGAGTGAGAAGGGTGCACAGCAAGCTCACCACACTGGAGAGCTCACTACTACTTCAGGAGAGCATACCTTGGCCTCTTCATAGACTTGCTTTGTAAAGTATCATAGGACAAAGACCTGGAGGGAAGAGAGGGACCAAAGATAGCTGGTTAGTATTAATGAATCCAAGCTCAGGAGTGATGCATCCCAACAAAGAAGTTAGGCAAAAATGCCTGGGGGCCTTCATGGGTGAACAAGGAGCTCCTGGGCAAAGTCAAATGCAAAAAAGGAAGCTTAAAGAGGGTGGAAGCAAGGAAATGTGCTCTGGAAGGAATACAAAGAAACTCTCTGACCAGCCAGGGATGAAGTTAGGAAAGCTAAAGCCCCGATAGAATTAAAACTGCACAAGGGAAGCAAGAAAAATTTCTATAGACACATCAGTGATAAAAGAAAGATGAGGGAAAATGTGGGCCCCCTCCAGAAGGAAACAGGAGAACTAGTTACCTGGGGTATGAAGAAGGCTGAGGTACTAGATTAATTTTTTACCTCAGTCTTGCCAGCAAAGTCTCTAGCCTTCTTCAGTGGGGTTATAGTGCCAGGAAGAGTGACAGATGTCATTTACCTGAACTTTTGGAAAGCATTTGACATTCTTACGAAGAAAGGCCAAAAGAGTGGGTGTTTTTTATGCTAGAGAAAAGAAGGTTCCAGGGAGACCTCATTTCAGCCTTTCTGTAAAGGGGTTCTATAAGAAAGACGGGGACAATGTTTTTAGCAAGGCCTGTTACAACCAAACAAGGGGTAATGGTTTTAAACTNACTAGTTACCTGGGGTATGAAGAAGGCTGAGGTACTAGATTAATTTTTTACCTCAGTCTTGCCAGCAAAGTCTCTAGCCTTCTTCAGTGGGGTTATAGTGCCAGGAAGAGTGACAGATGTCATTTACCTGAACTTTTGGAAAGCATTTGACATTCTTACGAAGAAAGGCCAAAAGAGTGGGTGTTTTTTATGCTAGAGAAAAGAAGGTTCCAGGGAGACCTCATTTCAGCCTTTCTGTAAAGGGGTTCTATAAGAAAGACGGGGACAATGTTTTTAGCAAGGCCTGTTACAACCAAACAAGGGGTAATGGTTTTAAACTAAAAGAGAGTACATTTAGATTATATAGAAGGAAGAAATTTTTTACAGTGAGTGTAATGAAACAGTGGAATTGGTTGCCCAGAGAGGTGGTAGATGCCCCATCCCTGGAATCATGGTCAGGTTGGACAGGGCTTTAACCAGCCTCATTGAGTTAAAGATGTCCCTGATTATTGCAGTGGAGTTGGACTAGATGACCTTTGAACATCTCTTCTAACCCAAGCCATTCTATGGTTCTATTCTATGATTCTCTTCCCTTATCCACTGATGCAGTTACTTCATCATAGAAAACCACTTTAATGAGGCCAAAGATCCAGGGTCTTTGTTCTACTACTGGTCTTCAGTGTGCACAGCAGGATTTTAAATTCCACACTGTTATCACCTCTGTTATCCAAGCCTATTGTTACTCTTTATGTTATCAAGTAAGTCTTCTCAGCTTTTCAGCAGTAAATCTAGGAATGCCCTGTTCCTAGTAGCCCAGTCTAAGATCTGCAGTAGGAATCAGTTGTCAGTGCATTCCAGAAAATGGATGGATGCCTTGTGTACCAGCTGTGTTGTTTTCCCACCAAAGATTCAGGTAACTGCAGTCATATATGAGGACTGAGGCTCAACTTACTGTTTTGACTAGCACCAGGCACTAGACTTGATGCTTACATAGATGCATCATAAACAAAATTTACAGAGTTATGATAGCTGGTGAGAGCCCATCACTTTATAAGTGAAGGAAGGGTTTTATTTAATCATCTAAATTACATTTATCTATTTTCAATTTCATCTATTGGCTTGGGGTTTCTTCCATTGGTGGTGGTGGTGGCAGCTTTTGTTGGGTTTTTTCCCCCAGTAAGTCACTTTTAATACATTGTTTTGCTGTTCTTTTCAGGATAACCTTGGACATACTTTTAAAAATAACTCTGCACTAATAGCAGACTGTGCCTCTATTTACTCCGTTTCCCAGATCATTTATAAATAAGGTAAACAGCAAAAGTCCCACAATGGAACCCTGCAGAACCCCATGGTTAACTTCTCTTTTTACCCTATCTGGATAAAGTGTAAAATATTTTTAAAGCTATTTGTTCTGCTGAATAAGAAAAAGGTATATGTTTGCGTTCATCTTTACTCACAGAACCTTTTCTTGCATCAAACAATATATAAGAAGGAATGAAAAGGAGGACATTCATTTAATGTAAATCATGCCACAAGAAGCAAAACAAGTTGTGATTTACCAAGTTTACAAGAATTCACGTTGTTATAGTTTTATTACAATAAACCAATCTTACTCTAATTAGATGAAATCTGTATGAAGAACATCTAACTATATTAGTCAAACTTGAAATGATTCAGCTATATTTCATACTGAATGTTTCTCACTTTCTATTTTTCCACTATGAAGAATTGTATTAATTTTCCAACTAATTAGAATGCATCATAATTCTGAAGTCTAGCATCAAATTTTACTTTCTCTCTACGAATTTTAATTAAACAAGCCTCTCAGAGCAGATTACAGCTTTGTGCAGAAGAACATTAAAAAGAAGTTGGAATAAATCTCACAGAATGTGCTTGCAAAGAAATTCTAAATGCCTTAAGTCATAATAAATCAGCAAAAACATCAAATGTTTTAATATTAAAAGTACTCAATTAATGAGGAAAATACATTTAAAGAGAAACGTATTCAATGATTGACAGAAAAAAAAAGACTAGCATTATTGGTGAATAGTTTTAATGAGTTCCATTCCTAATATAAATCAGAATATTTAGGAGATGCATTATCTGCTTAAACTCTACAAAGCTTTCACAAATGTAAGAATGGTCTCATGATGATGATGTTACTGCTAGTGAAGTAGTAGTGCCTTTGTCTACGTGGCACACACTGTTATGTTGGTAGAATAGAAATTGAATGGTTTTCTTAATAGAGGCTTCTTTTAAAAATTCACTTTCAGTAAAATTTTTTCCCCTCCTGAATTTAAGCCTTCCATTTAACTGTCAAAGTTAAAAGCTTAGATATTGACACTCCATGTTGCCAGGAAAGACAGAGCAAGCAAAAAAAAAAACCCACCAAAACCACACCACATCAGAGAAAAAAAGGGAAAAAAAAAAAAGAAAAAAAAACTGGAGAGAGAAAGGCATTTCCATGTGATTTAGAAATGTTAAGTTCAATGCCTAAAACAGAGGATATGAATTCTATCTTTTTTTCTTCTATTTTTAAAAAAATAATCATGGTTATAAGAATAGACTGGAACCTAAAGCTATATCCATTATAAAAATATAAATAAAATAATTAAAAGGATATCCTAATTTCAGCCAGTTCTCCCAAGTTATGTGGGATCTGTTTTGTCCCAGCAGTAACTCCACCAACAGGAGCACAGGAAAGAATATGAAACAGAAAGTACCAGCATTTGATACTTCAGAAAATTTTAATTTATTTGCTTTTAACTGTTGAAAAGATAAAGAACAATGCTATTGCTTGAAATATTAAAAAAAAAAAAGTCAATACAAAGAATAAGGAAAACTGTTCAAGTAAGATTTTTGCTAATCATATTATAAAGATTATCTATCATGCTCTCTACTCATGATTTGTTGTGATCTTATAAGGGCCAGTTTTGCAGAGAGCTCCAATTGGAATAGCTATTAATTAAAACTTATATATGTTTAATTTAGGAAGATTGTATCAGACTTTTAATAATAAATGCTGTAATCGGTGTCATTTCTGTAACTTTTGAAATGACAGGTTGGAAAACAAAATGCAAGAGAGTAACTGAATGCCTTTTTGTCTTACCAACAAAGAACTGACTTGATGAAATTGAGATTAGGAAAGTTAGACATAAGGGAGTTAAGTTTAGCAGGCAAAGGTTTTAAAATGTGGATTTTTCACATTTATATTCGATATAGACTTTTATATTCCTTTTATGCATAAAGGATAACTTAAGGGCAATGAGTTCAATGATTTTATTTTAATCCAGGTCTTTCAATTTTACCCAAAGGGGTATTTAAACTTTGTTTTAAAATACATATTAAATCAGCCCCCACAAGCACTACTGTGAATAAGTGTTTGCCAGAATATACATAATTCTCAAGAAACTGGATCTTCAATAACTCAAGCATAACATTTTGCTCTAGTCTGAAACTGCCCAGGGAAGATCTAAAGGTAAATGCATGACACAAGTATAGTGAGCTAATATTACAATCAGTGTTTCTGTCTTCTGGAGTGAATGTGCTTGTGTAGGCACCATGCTCAGACATCCAGTGTTCGATATGCACACAGAAATCTAATACAAGAACACTTACACTCCATTTTTTTTTTCTTTATAGATGGATATAAAACTAAATAGACTTCTTTTTCCCCTTCTCTTCAGATTTATTTGATACTCAATCAACATTGCAGAAGGACTGCTTTTGACTGTGGAAGTAACATTACAGTTATCCCAAAAGTGGGGTCATAGCCCAGTGTGCAGTACGCCAATATATACACAGAGAAGAGGTATTTGATTTATTCCGTGTCTGCACAGGGAGGGGTGCTGGGTGGTAATTCCACAAAGCTAACCTGCTATCTTGTTACAGGAAAACCTCCCAAAATTTACATTAATTTGTAAACCACCTCACCACCGCCCCTTTACTATTAAAGACTGAGGTAAAGAAGAAATCAAGTACTTCAGCCTTGTCCTCATCATTTGTCACCAATGTTGCCCCTGCATCCAATAAGGGCTGGAGATTCTCCTTGACCCTCTTTTTACTGTTAATATATCTATAGAAAGACTTTTTATTATCTTTTACACAACTGACCAGTCTGAGTTCTAGTTCAGCTTTAGCCCTTCTGACTCTCTCCCTACATGATCTTACTACATTCCTATAGTTGTCCCAAGACACCTGCCCCCCCTTCTTCCAAAGCTCATATTTTTCCCTCTTTTTCCTACTATCTTTCCAGATCTCTCTACTCAGCCAAGCTGGCTTCCTTCCTCGCCAACTCCTCTTCTGACAGACTGGGACAGCCTGTTCTTATGCCGCCAACATTTCCTTCTTGAGGAGCAACCAACCCTCTTGGGCTCCTTTGCCCCCAAGGGCTGCCTCCCAAGGAATCTTACCCAGCAGCTTTCTGAACAGTCCAAAGTCAGCCCTACGGAAGTCTAAGGTGCTTGTTCTGCTGTCTCCCTTCCTTACTTCTCCCAGTACTAA
>VZTU01018061.1:0-10040 GCA_013400835.1 Zapornia atra
TTCTCCAGGCTGAACAAATCAAGTTTCCTTACACCTCTTCTATCATCTTCTAACATGAGGCTCTTAGCAGCCTCAGGCAGATCTCTCCTAAACTTGCTTGAGTTTACCAATTTGTTTTGGTTTATCAACCTAATTGATTTCTACTCCAGCTGAGTTAATTCTGTCCCCACTTAGTGCTTGATGTGCTCGTTTTTTAATGAAACTGAGCAGGAGTGAAAAACANGGAGTGAAAAACAATGAGACAAGGAATTGGCCAGCTGATTGCAGGAGGCAAACTGCTCTTTTTGCCTTTGATAGACTATGAACTGTGATACAGGAACTTCAGTGAGAACCAATCACTGATACAATCAATTCTATTTTACTACCTATATTTTCACCCGGGAAGTTTTTTCCTTTGTCTGTGTAATTGCCTCTGTCCATGCAGTATCCTCTTTCCAACTCGTACACCAAACAGAGCAACTGTGTAACTTCTGCTGCCCTACCTCAGAATTTCAGTAATGACTAGAACAGATATGTCAGGATTTATGGAAAATGCATGATGTAATATATGTTGAAACTGAGTGAGGGGGGAAGATGGAAAAAGGGAGAAGACAGGGCTGTGTTTGGAAGAATGTACTACAGATTGAAGAAAGGATCATTATTATCCTACAGTTTAAAGAATAAGATTACATTTAGAGGAAAAGATATTCTTCATCTTGACTTGTTTAGTACAGAACTAATTATTTTTGCTGGATATAATGAATAAAATTACTAATTTGTTTTTTGCTGGTTATGTGTTTGCAGCTACAAGATGTTTTTGCCTAAATGTGTACGAGCAAAAATCCAAGACTACCACATTTTGACGCGAAAAAGAATACGATACAGGTTCCGCAAATTCATCCAGCAGTTTGGCCAATGCAAAGCTACTGCCAGAAACTTGAAACTTAAGTACCTTATAAATCTGGAAACCCTTCAGTCTGCCTTCTATTCTGAGGTTTTTGAAGTAAAAGAACCTGGTGGAGATCCTTCTGGGCAGGAAAGTTTTGCAACTATTGTAATAACTGGAAATGGTGGAATTCAGTGCTCAAGAGGAAAGCTTAAAGACTGCGAGACTCTGGCAGAGCAGGTAATTCCTTTTTCCATTTTAATAGTCGTGTAGTTTATTATATAAAAGTGATTAGCTTATGTGAGAAGTTCTGATTTACCCCAGGTAAATTTTTAATGTAAATTTTACTGCACAGTGATGATACAATTTCTGTATGACTGAGGCTCACAGAAGTGTATTATTGACTTAAACAACATAGCTTTGCAAAATTACTTTTTTCTTGAAGTATTAGAAGAAATTCACTACTTGAGCATGTAATACTTCTGTGCTTGACAAATGAAAAAGTCGATTTCGGAGCTTCATCACTGTTAAAAAGTCAATGGGGAAAATTCATGATTCTGCCCCCAAGTGTAGGTAAAATACACAAATCCTCAGATTCTCTTTGAAAAGGTTTTAAGGACTAAAAAAAACAAGTGAATTTCTATATATCTCTTTCTTGCTGCACTTAAGAGTCCTACCAGTGTCTGAGCTGGCAAATTTAAAGTGGTATTTCTGTGGCTGCAAGGTTCATATACTCTTTGTTCATGAACTAGATGCTATATGGTTCCAGTAACTCCCAGTAACCATGTGCTGTTGCATTTTTACTCATGAGTATTATTAATTATGTGTGTGATTCCCTGTTTTGTCGAATTTACGAGAATCTGATACAAACTCATAGCAGTATGCATTGAGAATATGGGAATTTTCGAAAGGTACAATTAAGGTCAAAGTGGAGTACATTTTTGGTAATAATACTTAGCAGTAATACTTCTGCTCTGGCAGAAGCTAACATAAATACAGATTTCACAATTTTTAGTTTTAGGTGTACAATTTATGGATGCAGTGCGCTTTGAGCCTGGCAACAAAGCCTCTAGAAAGAGTAGTGTTGAAACTGATCATATTTTCTATGGAGATTGTCAAATTATTTTTTCATAATTAGTGTCATCCAACTTACTGACAAAGGCATGGTGTAGATGGCATATATTTTCACTGCTACAGAAACGGTTTCAAGAAACGGTTATAAAAACATAGTAAATTAATAAGGCTGCTTATAAATGTGATCATAACTCTTGTTCCAGTAAACTGCCCTGATGAATCTTTTGAAGGTATCAAATTAAAACGTGATTATTTTTGAAGGCAAGGATGACATGCGTGGGGTAGATGGTGAAGTCCTTTCCAACAACCAGATGAACAACCAGAGGTTTAGGGACTTCAGTGCATTTGAGCTACTTTATTCTAATGATAACCCACTGAGTCTTACAGCCTTGGTTATTACATTTCTAAATTAGGATATGCTTGCAGCCATATAAAAGGGGTATTTTAAGATGAACAAAATCTATTCACTTTCCTTTGATAACAAGCTGCCCTGTCAAAGAAAAATGTGTCTGAGATTTCCTATGTAATTAGGATTGATGCTTCAGGTTACCTCACCAGTGATGAACATGGCTGATGGGAGAACCTTCTCTTAGATCCTTTCTTCATTAATGCTAGATCTGTCTCATTGGTAGCAGATTCGCAGCTTGTAGCACTCTGAACGAAGCCCTGGCATTTTTGACTGTTAACAGAGTTTCTAAACCTCTTTAATCAGGATGCTAATAGTAAGTCCTCAAAAAAACCCAAACACACCCACACACAAGGTTAAACAAAATCTTCCATTGCTAATCCTCACAGAATAATACAGAGGGGGAAAAAAAAATCTGCGGTATAAAAAACCCCAAGCCATATGTGGGTATTTCCGTTCATGGTTCCTGGATCTTTGTGCATTTTTTTTTTAATTCAGGCTTCTAGTGAATGTCACATAAACACAACACAAAGTTCCTTTGTTTTTCGTGGCATATTTAAGATTTTTGATCCCCTTTGTTGCTAGCTTACAAGTTCAGAGTTGTGGGAATTCTAATGCTGAAAATAGATGTGAGTTTTTAGTTGCTATTTGTTACTGACATTGTATAACCAATATTTATTGCAGGATTTACAAACGTACTGTGATTTTCCTGATATCATTGATGTTAGCATTAAGCAAGCAAGCCAAGAAGGCTCCAGTGAGAGAAGAATCGTCACAATTCACAAACAAGACAGCAAGAATCTGGTCTGTTTACTTTGCTTGCTGTTTTATCAAGTAGATGTTGCTTTGAGCAGGCTGCATAACGGCTGTGGTATTTATAGTGTTGTATAACCAATTACCATGTTAAACAAGCATGAGGTAAAACTAAATGCATTTCAGCACTAACAGCAGTGTATCAGAACACCAGAGGTCTTTTGTATTCAAAATTCTGTGCATAGGCTGTAGTAGGAATAGATGTTTGTAGCTGAAGGTAATTTCTGATACACAGATTGGTTCTTTTCTTTATGGGAGTCTTAAACCTGAGTCTGTGTTCTTAGCTATCAAGCACGCTGTTGTCACGCTGTCATGGCAAGCTGTCTGCCACTGACCAACACATTTAAAAAGGCTTCAAAAATTGCCAAAGGAATGATGATACACAGAAAATCAGCACTGTGACAAAATAATTTCTTTTACATTTCTTTTACTGTCTAAAATTATTGGAAGTAGATCTTAAGAGAGTATTTTATGCATTAATGTAGAAGGTTATTTCAGTTTGAACTCCAGCATTGCACTTGAGTCAAGCTTTCCAGTAACTATCACCTAGTTGTGTGGTGGGTTGACCCAGCCCACCCAAGGCACTCCCATCACCCCCTTCCTCATGTGGAGAGAAAATGTAATCACAGACTCCTGGGGTCAAGATGAGGACAGGGAGAGATCACTCACCAGTTACTGTCACAGGCAAACCCAGACTCAACTCAGGGAAGTTATTTTAGTTTATTGCCATTCAAATCAGATTATAATAATAAATAAAACAAAATCTTAAAACACCTCCCCCCACCCCCCTTCTTCCCGGGCTCAACTTTCTTTCTCCCTGCAAGTAGCACCCCACTGCTCCCTCCTCACATTCTTTCTCTGCCCCAGTGTGGTCTTTCCTATGGGGTGCAGCCTTCAGGACCAGACTGTTCCAGTGTGAGTCCCCCACAGGGTCACAAGTCCTGCCAGCAAACCTGCTCCAGCATGGGCTCCTCTCTTCACAAGCTCACAGGTCCTGCCAGGAGCCTGCTCCAGTGTGGGCATCTCCCTGCTCTGGTGTGGGGTCCTCCATGGGCTGCAGGTGGATATCTGCTCCACCATTAACCTCCATAGGCTGCATCGCTATGGTCTCTACGGGCTGCAGCAGCATCTCTGCTCTTGCACCTAAAGCACCTCCTCCCCTCCCATTCTTCACCAGCCTCTGTGTCTATAGACTTGTTTGACTTGTATTCTCACTTCTCTCTCTGATCACTGTTGCTGTTCCACAGCAACTTTTTCCCCTTCTTAAATTTTAAGCTGGAGATACTACCACTGTTGCTGATGCGCTTGGCTATGGCCAGCAGTGAGTTTGTCTTGGAGTTGGCTGGCATTGTCTCTATAAGACAGGGGAAGCTCCCTGCACCTTTTCACAGAAGCCACCGCTGTAGCTGTCCCCACCACCACCAAAGCCTTGCCATGCAAACCCAGTACAAGTTGCTTCCTCTGTGGCTGGTCTGTGGACCTTCAGGGCTCCCCATTTCAGACAGTTGTGTGACCAGGGAGCTTCCTTCTGTGTGTGTGTGAAAAAACTGCATACAGGTTGTGTACTACTTCTCTATAGAAGTAATTTTTTAAAATTAAAAAAAATTTGAATAAACATTAACTAGTTTTATTGTCTCTCTAATGGTGCTTTTAAAAAGAGGCATGTGGTTTCCTTTCATTTATAGTAGAACCGTGATTCACATTCATTTACTGCATTAATGGCACAGAATTAATGACCTATTAAGAATTGCAAATTTTTAAAAGCTTTGTGTTGAAACAAAAGAGGTAACTGGAATATCTGTGATGTGCATCTATGATGCTCAGAGCATAAGGTTTTCAGATTGGTGGAGAAGGCTTCCTTAGTTTTGACTTACTAAATTTCTCCCAGAAAATTCTCATCAGCGGTAGTTAAGTGATTCAGGGGGTGAAAGTGGTGGTTTAAGAGCTTGTCTAAATAAAGCTACTGAAGATTATGACAGAGTAGGAAAAAGCACAGTAGCTCCTGCTTTGCTTGTGATTTGTGAGTGGACACTTTACATGCTAGAATTAGCTGATGTGTAAATTAGAATTTGGGTTTTAGTTTAACCTCTTACATAGCTAGTAAAATTCGTTATAGAAATGTACTTAACACAGTTCTAAGATTGATGAAAATGACTGGATTTCTAGGTCTGTTGTTTGGAGGGGGAGGTTCTCAACTTGTTGAAACAACTGGAAAAGATAGTTGTTTCCAGTTCCTGTTCTAATAAGGAGTTTGAGGACTACAAATCCTTGGCACATAATCAAGCACCAGTTTTTATTGTTGTCTAGCAAAGAATTTGCCAAGGAACTGTGTTTAGCCACTAAGTGTGTCCCCAGTGTCATGGCCAAACTTACACAGCATGTGCTAGAGCCTGTTCTGTTAGGCTGTGTTACAGAGTGAAAGTGAGTTTTTCATGGAGTCATGTCACCTCCTGAGGTGGAAGGGACCCATAAGGATCATGGAGTCCAACTCCTGGCTCCACACAGGGCCAGCCAAGTCAGAGCACGTGACCAAGCACACCATCCAGGTGCCTCTTGAACTCAAGACAAGCTCAGGGCTGTGACCCCTTCCCTGGGGAGCCTGTTCCAGTGCTCGACCACCCTGTCAGTAAAGAACCTCCTCCTAACATCCAACCTAAACCTCCCTCGTCTCAGTTTCACGCCATTCCCTTGGTGACTATCTCTGGTCACCAAAGAGAGGAGCTGGGAGCCTGCCCCTTCGCTCCCCCTCGTCACAAGAAGTCCGTAGGCTGACAAGAAGTCTCCCCACCAGTCTCCTCCTCTCCAGGCTGAACAAGCCAAGGGACTTCAGCCTCTCCTCGCAAGACTCCCCTTGCTGACCCTTCACCACCCTCGTTGCCCTCCTCTGGACACTCTCCAATAGTTCTGTGTCCCTCCTGTGCTGTGGCGCCCGAAACTGCACACGGCACTCAAGGCGAGGCCGCAGCAGCGCGGTGCAGAGCGGGGCAGTCGTCTCCCCGCACAGGCTGGTGACACCCTGCTTGATGCACCCCAGGATGCAGTTGGCCCCCCCGGGCCTGGGCACGCTGCTGGCTCATGTTTAACTCGCTGTCGCCCAAGACCTCCAAATCCCTCTCAGCATGGCTGGCCTCCAGCGTCTCAGCCCCCAGTCTGTATGTGTAGCTAATAATTTTGCTGATAACTAGTTAAATTTTCAGACAGATAATTTCGTAGAGGGTTAATGTTTTTTGCTATTTGAAGACAGGAAATAAACTAATACAGTGACGCCAGTGCAGTAGGTGTCTGCAATGCTGAGTTGTATCTACCTGGTTTTTCCCTTTCAAATTTTCCATCTTGTCAGCAGCATTCATCTGCTGTTCCGTGTATTTAGAGTAAGAGCGTTTTTTTTACAGCATATTTGTTTGGTTTGGATTAATGTGAACATTGAAGATTTGCTAACAAGTGTTTGGTGGCACCAAGAACATAGAAGTATACAAACAGTAGCCATAAACAGTCTAGATCTCTTTAATGTATGCATATACTTACATCTTTTATACCATTACCATATCGAGGAATTTTGTTTTGCCTATTAAAAAGTTACATTATCTTTCTCTCTTTCTTCACCCACTCCCCTTCTCCCATGGCAATTTGAACAGGAGGCTGAATTTCAGTCACTAAGAGAAGCTCTCTCCTTTGTATCATTAATTGATGGATATTACAGATTAACTGCGGATGCACACCACTATCTCTGTAAAGAAGTAGCACCACCATCAGTCCTTGAAAACATCCAGAGCAACTGCCATGGACCAATTCTGTAAGCAATTAGTAACAAGCGATATTATTTTTGAAAGATGAACTTGAGTTGACACTGAAACATGATGGATATCTTGAAATGTGGATTTGTTCAATTTATGTAATGTAAAATGCTTTACTTTTTTCTTATTTTCCATTTTTAAAAATACAATGCCTTCTTGACGTATTAGAAAAATAAATTGAAATATTCTGGCTTGAATTTTCTTCCCTTAGAATTCTTTTTTCTTCAAGTGAAACAGACAGCAGTCATGACACTGATTGTAATTTACAGAGTTATAGTTACTACCATGGCAGCAATATACAGTGTCATGGAGGATCTCATGTTTTCCTGCAGCCTGTAGCAGTTACATTACCTGAGTTGTCCAAGGGAAAAAGGCAAATTCAGATAACGCCTTTCAATATTTGAGCAAGGATTGCAGCAAACTACTAGGCATAAAAATTGGAGACTTTGTTTTTAAGGAATATTGCCTCCTTTTTTAGGGTCTTTGTAGAGGAAGAATTTAGTACCTTCATTGATTATGTCTCTTAGTAGTTTATACAGTATTGTTTATTGTTTGCAGAAGCACACTTGGGCCCTTAAGAAATGTTTTGTTAGACAGAATAAAATGGGTATTTGCTTTGGATGCAGAAAGTTTGAAAGCTGGTATATGCAAGATAATGTTAGTTACATGAAACTAACATTGACTCTTCAGCTAATATAGAATAGTTTGTAAATTTCCCAAGAAGGATAGGTGCTATAGCCTTTAGAAGAGATGAGGGAAGAGAGGGATGGAGACCTGTACTATTCCAATCACATTTCTTGTACTGATGATTAATGCTGTATATTGACCTTTACTTAGGGCTGTTTAGAAGGATTTTCTAAGTCATTCTATTTCTCAGTCAGTGAGATAGATAGAAATAATCAGTCAGCAAGTCTTTTTTTAAGGGAAAATTTTAAAGAGCTTTATTTCAACTCCTCTTGCTTGTTAGATCTGCGTTTTTCACCCACACAAATATTTTGTTAATTTTAGCTTGTTTATTAGGCAGTTTGAGAACAGCTTCTTTCATAGTGGATATTGAAAGTCATAATCAAAAGGTTATATATATACTTTTAGGCTGTAAGATTTGTGATTAAATAATTGTGGTGTAATCAGCATTAAGAATTTTTATACATTACTCTCTGTATAAGCAGCCACCCTGAATATTGGAAAATAAAGGGGGAAAAATTAACTTAAAGCTTTAAAAAATTGAAAAATTTAGAGTTTGAATTGTCATTGTATTTAGATATCTGATAATAGTGCTTGTTGACCAATCTCTGATATTCCTGGATTTTGAAATTATGCCATATTAAACATTTTCTTTTTACCACAGCATGGACTTTGCTATCAGTAAACTGAAGAAAGCAGGCAATCAGACTGGTTTCTACGTCCTTCGCTGCAGTCCTAAAGATTTTAGGAAATACTTCCTCACCTTTGCTATAGAGGTATGTATTCTACCTTAGATAATATCTGTATAGTCTTCATTGCGTTACAATGATAAGCATGGGATGTTCAGTGAATGATTATGAATTTTCCCTTCAGAATGTTTGTCTAATGTGTAGCTACTTCTGTCAAATTGACCGACTTCAGGGTCATGGGAGAAACGTGAACATACTTGTATAGTAAAGAATTGCTAATGACACATACCATATGAATAGGAGAACAAAATAGGTGGAGGGAAGAGAGCTTGAGAGTTCTGAGGATGGTGTACTAAATGTTTGGGTGATGGGGTGGTTTGATTCTTGGCTTGGGGTTTGGTGGGTGGGGTTTTTTTAAGGTTTGGGGGTTTTAGTTGGATTTTTTTCCTGGGATTTTTACCCCCACCACTACCCACACACCCAAATAGGCCTTAGACTGAGTATTCAACCCTTGGTGATCTGAGAGCGTTTCTCCTTCACGGGGTCTTCTGGTTTTGGGTCCTGTTCCCATCCCTAGTGCTGGGCCAGACAGATTATTTGGCAGCTGTTAGGTCAACACAAATTTCTTCTGGATCTGGTGACAGCTAGAGAGCCACCCTTGAACTGCATGTCATTCCCATGCAGCTGAAGAACCAGATGTACCTCTTCTGTGAGATTGCAGCTAGTAATAATACAGTACTTTAATACTGCTGTTACATAATGACACGATCTTATTCCAAGCATGAGCTTCTCTTTAAATAACCGAGCTACCTGTAAGTTTTTTAAAAGGGAAGGTAGTACATGGGGTTTCTTGCTTATTTGCCCAAGCTAACAAGTTCATCAGATACTGCCAGAGATACACATATCTCTGAAAATGACAAACAGTGTTGCTGTGTGCATGGAGAAGTAAACAGCCATTGGTAGATCAGTTTCATTAAAAAAATTATGTCCATTCAGCGAGGTATGTTTGATAAGGAAGGAATTTTTTAGGCTCAGAGACCAGCTCCTAAGCAAGCTTAGTGAGTTAAAAGTCAGAGAGTTAAGCTTGTGAATTAAGCTTGCCATTAACTGACCTAGCCATGTTTGGTTTTGGTTTTTTCTTTTTCTGATTCTTTCTGGTCAAGTTGTTAGAAAGCTTTTGAGATTCAGAGTTTGTTGGAACATTTTCCACAGCGTTGACATGAAGGACCTTGAAAGGGCTATTAAGAGCTCCTCTTGTTTAAAAATGTTTAATAAGAACTTTTCAAGACTCATTATAAAAACAATGCATAGTGAAAATTTGTGCTAGGAACTAATTGCTCAGAACTGCACTGTAAATGGCAGAAAAATAGAAATGAGATCTTGTTCTGGGTTCGGCTAGGGCAGAGTTGGTTTTGTCTCTAGCAGCTGGTGGAGTGCTGTGTTTGGGAGTTGGGTGATAGCAGTGCTGATAACTCACTGATGGTTTAGTTGCCCAGCAGTCAGGGGCTTTTCAGCTTCTCACACTGCCCTGCTAGTGAGAAGGTGGTTCTTCAGCTGCATGGGAATGACACACGTTTCAAGGGTGGCTCTCTAGCTGTCACCAGATCCAGAGGAAATTCATGTCGACCTAACAGCTGCCAAATCATCTGGCTGGCCCAGCACTAGGGGTGGGGACAGGACCCAATCAGGAGTCTGGGAGGGAACACAGCCAGGAC
>VZTU01018062.1:3357-14272 GCA_013400835.1 Zapornia atra
GGGTTCTCCCTCCTCTCCCGACATTTTAAACGCCGTGCGGCCCGCCCAGGATTGAAGCCGGGCCCCGGCCCACTGCTGGGGGCTCGCCTGGCGGGGCTCAAGCCCCTCGGGAGGGCCCTCGCTGCAAACCTTAGGGGGGATGCCGAACAATAACCGATGTTCTAAAAATACTGGGGGTTTTTAGGGTATTTTTGGGGTTTTTGGTTTTTTTTTGAAAAGTCACTAACCGCCTCCTACCCGGGAAAGCTGTGCTTGTGAGGCGTGAAATGCAGTATTCCTTTTCATCCCTGTTTTGTCTTCGGTTGAATGCTTTCCCTATCGCACTTGTGCGCTTTCTGTAGCAGGGTTTTATTTTCGGGGGGGTGGGGGGTGCGTGTGCGGGTGGCCTTTCCTGTTTTAAGGAGCGTATACAGAGGGCTGACTACACCGTTTGTGTTTGTCCTTGAGTTTCTCGAACAGCCGGCGAGTATCTTTGTTTGGAAGGAGAACGTTGTCCTTCTGCAGCATCCACACCTGCAGAAGTGCCGCGCCGGGAACACTACATGCACACTGACACCTTTCCCCCCTCCCCAAACGAGACCCTCCAGCAGAAGGAATAGAAGTCAGTTAAACAGGACCTGCTGTGAGTTAGGCTTTAGTGTACAGAAAGGTCTGATGGCTGAACTGACTGTAGTCTGAGCAACAGTGGGAAATATGCTGCAATCGCCAGAGAATTTCCTATGTGAGACTTCTTCCAGCACTAACACTGCTTTGGTTGATGTGGCCATGGTGTAGCTGAAGAGCTTGGTTATAAAAATCTTAGGGGAAAGAACTGAGTTCCTCTATTTAGTGACAATAATGCGCTATCAATCTTAGGTTTAAGGAGGGTTGGCACTTTTTTTCCCCATAAGTTAAGCGTTTTGGGTTTTTTTAATTATATTTTGTGTTTATGTATTTTCTCATTTAGTGCCCTGACTCATTTTTCACCCCTCTTTCAAAGGTCTTGCAAAGGGTGTATCTACATAGGTGGTGGCTGAACCTCTAGTGTAGACTTTGTAGCTGTGATAACTCTGTGTAGCTCCTCTTCTTCAGGCTTGAGCTGGATCTGTGATACATGTGTTCCAAAGTGCTTTAATTCTGTAGATACAGAGATATATTGATAGACTCTGGAAATTGAACAGACTACAGGACTGCTGTCCTTTGGTCATTCAGAGGAATAGGTATCAGTAGTTTAAAAAAAAAAAAGTAAAATAATCCTAGTCTGAAGAAGTGTCTTGTGGTCTTCCCTTTTTTTTTTCTTTAATGGAGTACCCATGAAACGAATCTATTGGTCTGAGCTTCTCTAAATGTTCAACATCCAGATGATAATAATCTGTGGCCTGTTTTGGGTAATATCTAGATTATATTCTTTTTAAATAGACCCTAGTAGGCTGCCTCATGTCTCCAAGGCCTTTACTACCTTTTAAAAAATTATTTATTTTTTAAAAAAGAGGATACATCTCAATGTGCCTGCTCGAATACCAGGCACTTGGTTTGCAGGTTTAAGGTTTTTTTCAGGCAACTAATTATTTCTGGTTTTGGCCATAGGAGAGAGACAGCTCCGCACCCTACCCACAGTAGATTTCCTGAATTCACCTTCAGGATCTTAAACTCCTGCTTTATGGATTAACATATGGGACACTTTAGTGCCAGTATTGTTTGCTGATCTCTTCTTGATTGCAGTTTCCTGTAGCTTGTGATCTCTACCTGCTTTATAAAAGGCCACTAAGGCAATTTGGAGAGTTGAATTTATTTTAGTAGATAAATTAAGGACTGGCTAAAGGCAGGAGGTCAGTGGTCTCTCTTAAATCCTTTTTTTGAGGTAAACATTCAGGGGCAGTGTTTTTTTTTTATTCACAGGGCAAAGGATCATTTTAATGTTTGTGAGTACCATCCTTACAATCCTCTGCCTCTCCAGAGGGAAAGTTGTGGGGAGTTATGACCAAAGGGTTATAACTGAGGGTCTGCAGTGAAAGAAAACAGGCTTGAAAGAACCTGCTGCTACATCAGCCTTTTGGTAACCTTCAGTCTTGTTGAAGGATTTAGAAGTAGCTGTAGCCACAGTCACTACTTTTTAAGGTAATGATGAAAATAGCCAGTGCACCCTTCCAGACATGCAGATTAATCCTTAATTATGTTTACTGAATTCTGTGGGTTACCAGTTTGTGATGATGATGTGAGCACAACTGTCTCCTCCTCATATTCTGAGATACGATTTCCAGACCCGCTGTTCAGATGTGTTTTTAAACATGGCTCATACCTTTACCCCTAACGCCAACCGTCTGATGAGTGTCAGAGGGATTACACACCCTTAGATGGACAGGGAACAGAAGTCAGCAGTCTGGTGTGGAGGCCAGAGATGGCATGGGAACACATTTTTGGACAGAATTGGCCCAGGCGTGGGGGAACTACAGCTCCTTCTGAGAACCATCTGTGAGGAAACGATTCCAGCTCCCAAAAAATTCTGAACTCGCAGAGATTTGGCTTGAAACTACGGTTTGCATCCCAGCTAAAGTACTGCAGATAAAAGGATTGAGCATACAGATACATCATTACTCACAGCGAACATCTCTTGAGTCCCCTAAGTTTCTGCTGGCATCCTGGCAGCAGAATCTGGAATTTGTTTCTAATTTGGAAACCAATAATACAGAGTGCATGCTATCACTGAAACGTTGCAGATACCTAGTTTGGAAGATAACAGCTTCAGTCTCACAGCCTGTATTTAATTGGGTTTTGAAGTAATGTGTTACTTTTGTCTTCATGGGGGAGGGAAAAAGCAGCACTTTATAGGCAAATGAACGCGCCTGTGCTAAAACTCATTTGCCTGACTCTTGCTGTTGGTTTCATGGCCGTTTGGGGAAAAACAAAAATCATTTCGGTGAGAAGAGATGGAAGTGTGCCCTTATGTCCTGTGTGGAACAGGAGATTACACAAAATTTGCTGAAAAAATCAAGGTTTATAAATGCTGAAAGTAAGTCATGCTTTAAATTTTTGCTCTTCTGCACCCAGTAGTGAAGCCAAGCGATTCAGATGCAAAGAACAATGTGGTTCAGATGCCACATTAAAACACAGAAATCAAAGTCTCTTGCTTGTGCTTACTGGAGATGTCATTCATACCAGACTCGGTGTCTTTCCTGTCTTCTTGCTTTGTTTTTCCAGTTGCAATGGACGGCGTTTGCCTGTTTACCAGATGAAGCAGTGCCAAATGCTAAATTGTTAGCCAAGTTGAAAACAGAGAGCTGTTTTCACATGTCCTCTTCAAGCTCCTTGCCAAAGACTCTGTTGTACTGTTTTATCTCTGGTAGTAATATTGTATCATATGTGCTGACCAGTTTGGAGGCTTGGTACAGAAATCAAATTCTGCGTGTTGATCTGGGGTGAACTTAATATGATGGCCACCAGAGATACTAAGAATTTTCTGTTGGTGATGTAGTGATTAGGTTGCAGTTAACACTTGAGTGTATTAAATAAGATAACCTCTGATAAAATACTGTTATCTTGCCTCTGTGTGTTAATTCCCTGTTATTCCTACATGCACAGTCACTTCTATAGACCAGTGAGGCTTATTGTGGTACCTTAAAACTTGTTGTATCTAGACTAGTTAACAGCTATTTATTGTGCTGAGATCGTCATGGGGAAGGAAATAATGTAGTTTATGGTACTTAAAATATGAAGCTGCAATGACGTGGGTCAGGCTTTGTTTTGAGCACCTTATGTGAAGTGAATGCAATTATTTGATTTAGGATTTTCAGTTGTGTTAAGTGCATACAACTTTGACAACTAATACCTAATTTAGGAGCCAGGCTAGAGCTAGTCCAAATAAAATATCTTAGCAATATTGAGGGCCTGATGGTCGTGCTGTTTGCACCAAGTGTGTTGTTTAGAGCTGCTCTTACTGTGTTGTACTTACACTGGTTTAACTAGTGATGTCGGTTCTTTCCCAGGACTTGTGGTTTTTAGCTATAGTTATATCCATTTCCAGCATAGATTTATATTTGTATTTAGTCAGCATAGAGGTCTTTAACCACCCCAAGACACAAGCTGCTCCTTCTTACAGTATGACACATTTCTAGCCTGCCATTAATCAGCAAATTTATTGCAAAAGATGTCACGAATGTGCTTCTCAGCTATTAGTGTGCAGGAAGAGGCGTAAAGTCAGGAGTGAGGATTTGTGGAGTTGGTCCTTGGTGCATTTGCTCCCTATAAAACCTTCAGAAAGCGCCTGGAAGCCAGTGGGGCTGAAGCAGAGCTTTCAGGTGGAGAGTAGACCATTTGAGTTGGTGTGGATTGCTTCTCCAGGTTCAAGGGTAGGGCTTGCTGCTTGAGCAGTTGTGGTTGCCCTAGAAGCTACAGCCGTTGGTGCTTACTGTAGGCATCTGTCAAGAATTTCATATGTGTTCTTGGTCACCTTTCATTCATATATATGTTAAGTGCAGTGGCTGTTAAAATTGCAGGTAGCTTTGGCAGGGGCAGTGTTGGAGAGCTGTACCTCTTGTTTGAGAGAGGTGGAACATGCCTGCCTGTAATTTCAGTGGCATGTCAGCATTTCCTGGACTCCTTAACATCATCGTCCCTGTGAAATGAATGCCGTTCCAGATACACCTACAGCTTAATGCTTTAGAACAATATTTCTGCCTATGAATCATGGTTGCTATAGTTTAAGAAACAAAAAAAAACCCCGTGAAACTCCTTATGACCTTCAAGTATGAATTTCAGGGGGAAAAAATGTTTCTGGAATATAAAAGGGCTTGAATTATCCAGTCTAATTTCCTTCCTTAAAGTTCTGTCAAACTACTCTTTGTATTCATGGAGAAACATTAAAGATAAAGTGGCTTTGGTCTTCTGGTGAAAAAGCTTTTTATTTGGCTGTGCAGCTGTAAAGAACTCTTA
Source organism: Zapornia atra (assembly GCA_013400835.1). NCBI lineage: Eukaryota > Metazoa > Chordata > Aves > Gruiformes > Rallidae > Zapornia > Zapornia atra. Next base: position 8,266 of record VZTU01018062.1, read on the forward strand.
AGAGAAAATTGATGGCATTTACATGACACAACTTGAATGTCTAATCTTAATTCAGTGATGTGAAGAGCATGTTAATAGCTAGGCTGCAGTCTTCTGCAATATTGCTGGAACCCCAAAAGAAAAGAACCTGGTGGAGTTTGTCAGAAGTACTATCAGTCTTACACCATGATTATAAATGGTCCAGCCTATGTTACGCCTCCATAAAACCTTGTTGATTACTAAGTGTCCACTTCTATGTATCTGTAAATGAAGTAGTAAGCTAAAATGTGTAGCTCAGTCTAGCTGTGTTCCCATGTGCTTGATTGTTGTTGCCTTGAAGGGAATGTAGAGTGGGCTTTAGGGGGAAAAGGTTGCAAAAACCATAGTTTACTTACTTCCAGTAAAACTCACTTCTGCACGACTCTTTTTCAAAAGCAGATTCAGGGGTTTTTTTGGGGGTGTTTTTTTGCCTTGATGGACAAAACTTAGGTATTTTATACTCCCTGGCGTTTTTAATGGAGGTGTCAATTTAGAATCTTGCTGACTGGGGCACTGAAGCCCGTCTGTGTGTTCTAATAAAATTAAATCCATCTTGTAACAAAGCGCTGGTTTGTAGAATTCCCGCATAAAACGTGAGCTGATTGACTGCACATTTCACCTTGATTAGCTCACAGGAATGTGCAGAAGGCAGCGTAATAGACAGTATTTTGCAATACATGCTGTTTCCTTAATCTCAGTGTAAAGGATTACTTTATTCATTTGCATCCTGATGATGGAATCCAGCACCATGCTTACTGCCTGCATCTGAAATAAAAGGAGCTGACATTGCTGCTGAGCTTATGCAATTGTCTGTGGAAGCACGCAACATGACGTTCTGGGTAAATTCTTGAATATCAGTATTATCTTCTACAATTAACACAATTTCTCTTTTATGTGGCACTACTATAAAGCTGTTGTAGTACTTCAGGCTGTGCGCTATGAATACTGAAGCACTTTATCTTCTTGACTGAGGCTACAAAAACAAAACGAGAAGGACGGGCAGAAACTAAACTCCTCCAGCGGCTTGCAAACTGGATGGAGTTCTGCCTCCATCTCCTCTTCTGTCATTTTGCTGTTGAGAGAAGTTTCTGGGATGGAATTAAGGAGACACATGCTGTTGGTCTCAGAGGTTAGGGTGAGCCACTCAGCACCTCCTGTGATGCTGCTTTCTCTGGCATCGTGGTGCGTTTGTAGACAGGGTATTGGGGGAACACCAGCTTGAAGACTGCTGGGTTAAGCGTCCTGATGGCTACTTGATAGAAACATCACCATACCCAAATTGGCTGCGTGGAAATGTTGGAGTTCAGTATCTGAAACAGGATACCCTCATCACTTCAACACTGAGGAAAGGTTGTGCCTGATGAGAGTGCTGACATAGCATTTTAGATGGTTGTTTTGATATGCATGAATAATGTCGCCCTTGAAAAGGCAGGTCCTGGCTGCTGGCTCCTGCTGTCTTGTAACGGCACAAGTTCAGTTTTCACCTGGCTCAATTTCCTCATCTGTCTTACTGTTAAAATGATCTTCTCAAGATTTGGGAGTGAGTAGGGAATGAGCAGCTAGGGGCACAGGGCGAGTTCCCTTTTTCTGGTGTCTGTGTGGTTGTAGCATAGATGTGTAATCTGTAACTGTGTAGTAAGAATTAGGGAGGGTAAACCCGAAGCACTGACTTGTACCCCTTTTGAAATCAATGCCCAAAGCTTTAAATGATGTATATTGGATTGCTGTTAAAAAGTTAATAGTGCACTTTTGAACTGTTAATTTTAAAAATATCTTTAATGATCCCAGATGTCTACTACTTCATACCTTCTGTTAAGGATTGGCAGATGAAGTCCCTGAGTCTGGAGTCGATGTGGTACAGCAGCTCAGCATAAAGTCAGAAGTTCTTTCATCTTTAAAACATAACCTTCTTGTTACAGTGTAAGAGTCCAAGAGAAATGGGAAATTGCTTAGAATGATCCTGGGCAGTTTTATACCTCTGGAAAGGGAGCTTGCTCACAAAAATGTGAGGTGGTGCACCTGTGTGAAGTTACTAGTTCTTAGTAAAGGGGGGAGAAGATCGCTTCCTCTTTCGTTGTGGGCTTTGTCTGTTTTTAGGATTAGAATCTTTATGAACTTAATAGTTCAATCGTCAGTCTTCCAAAGCTATCTCAGATAAGTGAGTAGTATTGTCTCTTAGAAGAGATCTTTTGATGTCCCATCATACCAGAAGATGATCTGAAAAGGGCAGGAAGTTTTCTGTGGTGTCCTGGGAGAATCAGCCCAGTTGGTTAAACAGTTTGTTACTGTAATAAAACGTAGCTTTTGAAGCGTCCACCTTGCTGTGCCATCCTGTCACCAGTAAAGCCCCGTGTGCCTGTCTGTCTGTTATGCATGAGTTTAACTTGCTGCCCAAAAGAAAATAAACTATGCAGAAATTACGTATTTCCTTAATTTATTTCTTAAAATGTGTTAGAAGACAGGTGATTATGCTGCTGCATCTGATTTTTTTTGTTTGTCTGTCTTAGTGAAACAAACAGACTCTGTGTTGGAGCATATGCTTCTTCTGCCTGTGAATTTAAGGTAGCACAGCACAGGTTGCTTTCGGGTTTTGTTGGCACTGTTGTTAAAGTGTGCAAACAATTGAGAAGTCTTTGAAATCTTTAACATGTCCAGGATGAAGGCTGAGTCTGGTTGTTTTGTTACTTCATTTTGAACTAACTCTTTTGTTGATTAAGTTAGTACCCAAGATAAACCCGAAACAAGAATGATGGAAGTTCAGCTGCTTCACCATGCGCCTCAAAAAGTCTAAACAAGGTACTGTTGGTTCACCTGTGCTTCCTTATTTTGTTTTTTTCCTAGAATATGATATCAAGTTTTCGGGTTTCTGAGCTACAAGTGTTGTTGGGGTTTGCTGGACATAACAAAAATGGGCGGAAACATGACCTCCTGATGAGGGCACTGCACTTGCTGAAGAGCGGCTGTAGCCCAGCGGTTCAGATAAAGATCCGAGAACTCTATAGGCGCCGGTACCCGAGGACAATTGAGGGACTTTCGGAACTAACGGCTATAAAACCTGCGGTGTTCAACTTGGACAATAGCTCCTCTCCCGTGGAGCCTGACCTGGCTGTCGCTGGCATTCACCCACTCCCTTCCACTTCAGTCACACCTCAGTCTCCTTCCTCGCCTGTCAGTTCAGTGCTCCTCCAAGACACTAAGGGCCACTTTGAGATGCAGCAGCCTTCCCCTCCGATCCCGCCTGTTCATCCGGATGTTCAGCTGAAGAGCCTACCTTTTTATGATGTGCTTGATGTGCTCATAAAACCTACAAGTCTAGGTAAGTGTTTTAATAGCTCTGCAGGTTGCTTTAATTCATGAAATACGTGTTGCTTGTAACAGTGCTAAGTCCAGATTCATGTGGCTTTCTGCTGCTGGGAACTCCCTTTCCTTCTCATCTTTACCTTTGTCCTCTCTTTGCTGCTTGTCCTCAGAAGTGCCAAGCCACACTTTAGAAAATATCATTCACTTTTGTAAATATTGTATGATTAAAGATCTTTGTCTTTTGAATAATAAACTATATGGTAGAATAGGACAAGGAGCAATGGCTTCAAGCTGATGAGGGTAGGTTTAGATTAGATGTTAGGAAGAAATTCTTCACTACAAGGGTGGTGAGGCACTGGAACAAATTGCCCAGGGAGGTGGTGGATACCCCCTCCCTGGAAATGTGTAAAGCCAGGTTGGATGGGGCTTTGGGCAGCCTCGTCTAGTGAAGGCATCCCTGCCTGTGGCAGGGGAGTTGGAACTAGATTATCCTTGAAGTCCCTTCCAACCCAAAGCGTTCTGTGATTCTGTGAATGGTTCATTTGGTACCTACAGTGGTCATCTAATTACTTGACCACTACAGGGCAGACTAAAAGTTGAAGAGTAATAGCTAAAGGCATTGCCCAAATGCTTCTTAAACACTGACAGGCTTGGGGCACTGACCATGCCTCTAGGAAGCTAGTTCCTGGAGCAACAGCAGTCACCCCCACACCTGCAGAATGCAGCCCTGGGGAACACAGGTGGCCCGGAACGTGCAAACAGAGCGTGGTGTGTTAAGCTGCCTGGGAAGGCATGCACAGAGGGTACCTCTTCAAAAGAGGGCGTTACGCTGGCTGAATGGGGACACAAAGTACACATAACCCATAAACTGGGCATTGTTCTGTGACAGGTCAAGGGCATCCATCCTTCAGATTGCAGGAAGTGCCTGCACCTGTCTCCTGGAGCAAGGAGACCTGCCTGCAAAAGGTATGTCCAGGTGGAGGACCTGCAGCAGGTGGCTGAGCTGCAGGAGGTGGTGAGAAGTCTGTGTAATATCGGGGAGGCTGAGAAGGAGACAAATAGCTAGTTCCAAGTACAGTTTGCAATGGACCTGTGGCCAGACAACCAAAAACTCCCCAGCTGGCACACATGGAGCCAATAATGCAGAAGAATGTAAGCTTGTGATGGGAAGGACCAGCAGGAAGGAGAGATTCCCCTTGAAGGTGCTCTTGCAGAACCACTTCACTGATCTGCAGACTGAAGAGGGAAGACCTGCCATATCAGGAGTGATGCTGGAGTTGAGTAAGGCAGCCTGGTCTGCTCCCTGTATAGCAAGCAGCACAACTAAGAAAAGGTGATGGGTCACAGTAGCAGGTGACTCATTTGAGGGGTGCAGAGACACCCATCTCCTGGCCTGATGCACTCTCTGGAGAGGTGTGCTGCTTATGGAAGGTAGAAGCAAGGGCAGGCACATAGCTTGGGAGGAATACAGAGAAAATGAGTATCCAAGGGTCAGGTTAGGAAAGCTAAAGCCCTGATGGGGCTAAATGTGGCCAGGGACATCAAGGGCTGCAGGTAAATCTTTATAGCTATGTTAGTGAGAAGATAGGAAAATGTGGGCCTTCTCTGGAAGGAAGCAGGAGACCTGGTTACACAGGATGTGGATAAGGCTGAGGTACTCAATGAATTTCTTCCCTCAGTCTTTGCCAGCAAGAGCTCTAGCCACACCACCCAGCTCACAGAAGGCAAAGGCAGGGACTGGGAGAATGAAGAAATCCCCACTGTAGGAGAAGATGAGGGTCAAGACCATCTAAGGAACCTGAAGGTGCACAAATCTACGGGGCAGGCATCCCTGGGTCCTGAAGAAACTGGCAGACAAAGTGACTCAGCCACTTTCCATCATACTTGAGAGGTCCTGGCAGTCTGGTGAAGTTCCACTGACTGGAAAAGGGGAAATGTAAACTCCATCTTGAAAAAGGCAAAAAAAGAAGCCCTGGGAAACTACACTGTCACCTCTGTGCCTGGAAAGATCATGGAGCAGATCTGCCTGGAAACTATGCTCAGACACATGGAAAATCTGGAGGTGATGTTGGACAGCCTGCGTGGCTTCACTAAGGGCAAATTATGCCTGACAAGTCTGGTGGCCTTCTGTGATGGGGTTACAGTGCTGGTGGATAGGGAAAGAGTGTCCAGGTGGAGACCAGTGATGAGCAGCTGGTCAGTACTGGGACTGACACTGCTTAACATCTTTGTTGGAGACATGGACAGTGGGATTGAGTGCACCCTCAGCAAGCTTGACTGATGGCACTAAACTGTGTGGTGTGATTGACAGGCTGGAGGGAAGGGATGTCGTGCAGACAAACCTGGACAGGCAGGAGAGGTGAGACTGAACTGTATAAAGTTCAGTAAGGCCAAGTGCAAGGTTCTGCACATGGGTCAGAGCGATCCCAATCACAGCTACAGGCTGGGCAGGGAATGGATTGAGAGCAGCCCTGAGGAAAAGGGCCTGGGGGTGTTGTCTGATGAAAAAGCTCAGCATGACCCAGCAATGTGTATCTGCAGCCCAGAAAGCCAACTGTGTCCTGGGCTGCATCAAAACCAGGATGGTCAGCAGGCTGGGGATTCTGCCCCTCTGCTCTGGTGAGACCCAACCTGCAGTGCTGCATCCAGCTCAGGTCCTCAGGACAAGACAGACATGGAGCTGTTGGAG
>VZTU01018063.1:0-33817 GCA_013400835.1 Zapornia atra
CCTCGCAAAACCACGACACTGAGTCATGTTGAGATTTATATCAATCAGCACCCTCAAGTCCTTCTCCTCAGGGCTGCTCTCAATCCATTCTCCACCCAGCCTGTAGCTGTGTTTGGGATTGTGCTGACCTATGTGCAGGACCTTGCACTTGGCCTTGCTGAACTTCATGCAGTTCGCATGGGCCCAGCTCTCAAGCCCATCAAGGTCCCTCTGGATGTCATCCCTTCCCTCCAGCGTGTCGACCGCAGTGCACAGCTCCCTGTTGTCAGAAAACGTGCCAAGGGTCATTCTAAACACACCTGTGTGGGTATTTGTAGGCAGTTACACACATTTGGGCCAGTTTCTTACCGTGCTCTGCACTGATGAATCACATCTCTTGCCGTTCCCTCAGGTTCCTTCTGTCTTTCAGCAGAGGACCTGGGAAGCCAGCCCAAGGGGAAGGTCTGCTGCTCTTTAAACACCGCGCTCCCCTCGTCGAGAAACGCGGGTCTCGGACGGAGGCAGAGCCAGAGCCGGGCTTGCGGGGACGGATGAGCAACCGCCCCCTAGGAGCGAGCTGCGGCTGGCGTGGCTGTGCCTCAGAACGCAGCCTCCAGTCCCCATCTGCAGGCAGGACGGAGCAGAGCAGCCCAGTGCCCCAGCCGGGCTGCGGGGAGCAGGGCTAAGCCCCAGCATGCAGTGAGGACACAGCACTCCCTGCTGCGCACACCGTGGTAGCGAGCCGCAGGTGAAGACCCCGGGGCCTCCCGTCCCAGCCCCACTCTGCGGGCCGGGCCTCCCTCGGGGGCCGTGAGCGGGCGGCTGCCCCGCAGTCCCGCCAGAGGTGGGAGAGGGGCGAGCACAGGTTGGCCTCACGCTCACACGCCTCTGTTGGTAAACCGGCAGAAAGTGGTAATTTTAAAATTAAGGAAGAAAAAGCTACGCGCAGACGCAACCCCCCTGCGCACATGAGCAGGTCCCGGGCGGCAGGACGTGACACTTCGAGACTGGGGCACAGAGAAGAGCATCAGAGAGCCCTGCGGAAACGAGGGGACTGCGCCGAGTGTTTGGCTGGTACCTTGCTCCGGTGACTCAGAGCACTCCTCAAACCGCAGCAGCTTCACAAGTCTCACACCAGACTGGAATTTCATGACAGCCGAAAGAAGAAAGCGAACTACACAACCAGATCGATTCCCAAATTTCCCGCTCAAGGAGAGGGCTGACCACATGACGGATTTGGGGGAGGCTCTGTGCGGTGACTTACAGCTCCCTCAAACAAACCACCAAGCTCCCACCTTTACCAAAAACTTGGTCTGCTTGATAAATGTGCCCCAAACCCTAAGGCAGTAAAATCTTAAAAGGCAAATTCTCCTTGCTCCCTCCTTTGGAAAGCAGCGCTAGAGAGCAAGGCTTTTAGCTTCAGCCCAAGGTAAAAGGAAAGTACAGCTCAATTGGTATTTCAGAGGAGGGAATACTCCCCTTAGCCGAGGAAGCATTGTGGAATCCAGAGGTTCTGATGAAAGTCCACCTTCCAGCCCTTCCTCACGTTCTGAGGCTTCACCATTATCCAGGCACTCTCCTTCACCTTGCTAATATACGTGATATTTCTCAAGCTTGTCAAAAGTAATTTAAAATCCCATCAACATCGGCAAACTGAAAAAGGGGAATATCAACCCCTAATTCCAGCCAGGCAGGAGCTGCACTTTCACTAGTTTCTAATGAAAATTACTCTGTAATAAGTTTGTCTTCATTTTTTGTGACACAGTGCTTTAATTAATACATTTTTACAGGCAAAGTAATGATTTTTCGCTATCATACCTGTCTGATAATATATCTTCTAATAAAAATGAGATTAATAATTCCTTTAAAACATTGGCTCTGTGATTTTTTTTCATATATGCATAAAAAAATAAATTTAAAAAACCCAAACCAACCCCAAACAGTTTTGATCAACCTCTCAGAATGGGATTAATTTACTATAACAGAAATGGATGGGAGCATCAGAAGTGCTCACTCCAAATATGCTCCCAGTGACTAACGCCATGAATATGAAAAGCTTTCTTAAGCGATTCTCAGTCACAGATGGATCTTGGCAGAAAGGAAGGCAGAGGAAATGAATGTAATCGCTGCAAAATATGTAAAAATGACAGAGAGAGGAAAGTCTAGACAATGCGAGATGATTGCCATGCTCTCCAGCTTGGAATGCAAAGCTCGTCTTCTGATTGTTCTGGGGCTTAATCTGCCGAACACACATCGCTCTTCGAACCCATATGGGCAAGTAATTTACCATATGTTTCAGTACATGGCACGAGTACCCAGAGATGTACTGCTGCTAACACTGCAAATAGAAAAAAGCAAGAAACGCCACCCATGTCTCTCTGATGCACTAACAAGAGGGTGGAGCATTCCAGGGTTGTCTTTGAAACACACCTCATCCCTCCCCATGGTATCTTCTCCTTCTCCATGCAGGCATGTTTGCTCTCCCTGACTCTCAGGGCGCTAGGACCACAGAAAGAGATCTGGGGATTTAGGTTGATGGCAAGTTGAGTACAAGTCAACAGGCAGCCAAGAGGGCCAACTGGGTCCTGGGTGCATCTAATACAGCATCTAGTCAGTCAAGGGAGGTGACTGTCCCACTCTATATTGCAGTGATATGACCCCACCTCAAGCATTGTGCGCATTTTTGGGCACCTCAGTAGAAGGACATTACATGATTAGCATGTGTCCAGTGGATGGTGACCAAAATGCTGAAAGCCTCAAGAACCAAACTTAAAAGGAGCAGCTGAGGTCACTTGGTTTGTTCAGTTTGGAGGCGGCTTGTGCAAGGGGAGCAGTGGAGGAGAAGATGCTGATCTCTTCCCTGTGGTGACCAGCTGTCATGGTTTAACAGCAGCTGGGAACTGACCCCACACAGCCAGTAATTTGCTCTCCCCACAACAGGGTAGGAGAGAGAATTAGAAGGGTAAAAGTGAGAAAACTCACGGGTTGAGATAAAGATGATTTAATCAGTAAAGCCAAAGCCGCACACATAAGCAAAGCAAAGCCAGGAATTTTTTCCCCACATCTCATGGACAGGCAGATGTTCAGCCCCCTCCAGGAAAACAGGGCTCTGTCATGCATAACAGTGACCTGAGAAGACAAACGCCATTTCTCCAAATGTCCCTCATTCCTTCCTGTTCCCCCAGCTTTATATGCTGAGCAGGACGCTATATGGTGTAGAATATTCCTGGGGTCAGTTAGGATCAGCTGTCCTGGCTGTGTCCCCTCCCAACTCTTTGTGCACCCCCAGCCCACTCACTGGTGAGGTGGGGCGAGAGGCAGAAAAGGCCTTGGCTCTGTGTGAGCACTGCTCAGCAACAGCTAAAACATCCCTGCGTTATCAACTCTGTTTCCAGCACAAACCCAAACCACAGCCCCATACCAGCTGCTCTGAAGAAAACTGACTCTATCCCAGCCCAAACCAGCACAGCAGCAACAGGACACGAGGAAACAGAATGAAGCTGCATCAGAAGTTCAGCTTGGACATTAGGACAAGGTTCTTCTCTGAGAGGGTGGTCAGTCACTGGAACAGGCTCCCTAGGGAAGTGGTCACAGCACCAACCCTCTCAGAGTTCAAGGAGCATCTGGATTCATACGGTTCATTTTTAGGTTGTCCTGCGAGGAGCAGGGAGTTGGACTCAATGATCCTTATGGATCCCTTCCAGCTTGACATATTCTATGATTCCATGATTTGCCATTGTCCAGGAGTGCACCACAGCCACCTCAGCCTTGCATGGAGAAAAGATCCAGGGGCAGAAGTCCCCCTCTCCAACCACCTCCTGTGAAACACGGGAAGAAATCCTCAACACCAGGACTCAAAGGAAACCACCTGTGCTCCATTCAGCTTGACACCTTTCCTCTCCTACCCCTCTGCCCCCCTACACCACACAGAGTACATGCAGTATGGGCAAAACTGCTTTTGTGCAACCCTACTTCCAGTTCCTGTCATTATTCTAAGCAATAACTTTCCACCTACTCAGCCTGGAACTACTGAGGTGATGTCATCTTTCTGTAAGGAAAACCTGTTCTCCTCAACATCCTAGATGGTTATTCTTGGTCTGTCCTTTCTTCTCCCCCTGTGCACACAGCACATGCTGCTCTCCTTCCCCATGTCTGTGACCCATTCATCTGCTCTTCCCAACCACATCACAATTCCCCTCTCTCTCTTTTCTCCCAAGTTTATTCACATATGAACTAAACCACTCCATCATAAAACCAATCTGCAAATTGTAAAAGAAACTGCCAGCTGATGATGACTAATTCAAAGGGGAATGTGGAATATCAAAATAGATTGGGAAGAAGTCCCATATTATTGAGTGGAGCACCTAAAGAGCCTGCACAACCTCACGTACCTACCACTGCTACCTTTATCTGATATGCCTTTCACCTGATTGATTGTCAGCCTCTGGGCATCCTGGCTGAAATCAGTCTGTGGGCACTCACACACAGGCTAGCTCTGGTCTTCTGAGTTTGATTATATTGATGCTGGTTACAACTATTTGCAGAATCACAGTCCCTAAAGTTTTGGGGAGCTAACAGCTTTCGCCTGTGCTCAAACACTTGGTAATTTACTGCTGCTTAAATCTCAGTGACATCTTATTGCAAAGCCACAAGACTTCAATGTACACTCAAGTAAAAGTGTTCTGTAAACACTCTGGCCTTACGGCACACTACTAAGGTTCTTCCCTCTACCATGTCAACTGAAAACAGTATCTTCACAGGAACATTAACCAGATAATGCTGCTGTAGATTTAGGGCACTCCTAAAGAATGAGAAGAAACGGTGCTCCCAGAAGATAATTCTGCAGGGTCTGCACAACCTGGGAACACCCTGCCCCGGCCAGCAGCAGCCCTTGTCAGAGGAGCACCTGTCTGGGCTCACAGCAATGTCTCAAAGGCTCTGGCAATGCTTTCTCAAGTATCTGCTGCATTTTATAAGGGCCACTGCAGGGAATTAGCACTCCTAGGGCCTCCCTTGTTTATCTTCACCTCTGGGTTTACTTTGTATTCTGATACAATGAAAGCCCTTGCATTTTAAGAACACAGATCTGTGTATGCAAGGAAACCTGTGGCTGAAACAGGCAATTGGTTCCCATTGCCCCTCATCTTCTCTGTGTGTCTTCTTGTGAAAAGAGAGCCTCCATCCTCTTTGTCCTGAGTCTTCTCCTCCCCAGGGAGAAGAGACACAACTTCATCAGCCTTTCCTCACAGGGCAGGTTCAGAAAATAGTTTGATAATCTTTGCAGCCCTCCTTTGGATCCTCTACAGTCTGTCTGCATCTAAGGTCAAGGTCAATAGACATTTTTTAATGTTCGGTACCACTATCCAAGCTATCTAATCTACATAATTTTCTTGCACTGCAATGACAGCCATTTCAGTTTTGTAGAGCCGGGAAGGTATCTTGAGGAGTAGAAGGCACAGCTGCTGTTAGAAGGAGCTGGTTCAAAAGATCAGATCTGGAGAAGGGAGCATTGTGGCTCTCAGTATATTCCCCACCTGCGATCTCCAGGTGTTAAATCTGTGTTAGCAGCAGTAACGCCAACAAGGCATCGACTTGATCTTCAGTGATAGTTCTTTAAAAACCCAAAAGAGAGAAAAATTTATTTAATGCTATTTTTAATATTCAATATTATTTTCAATAAAATTCTATTTTGTTTTTCATTTCAAGAAAGGTTACTGGCCCAGGTGAGAGAATTTGAAAGAAACAAAATACAAAGGTAGTGGCAAAACCTGCTACGCGAGTCCCAGTAGTGCATCATTAAGCTAACACAAAGAACATTTTGAGAATACCATTATGAGGCTGCATAAAGAAAAATGCTTCTGATTAGCATGTACTCGATACGCTTGGAAAATTAGTCCTCCTTCAGAGGGTTCCAGCAACAAGTGAAACATCTGTTGCTTCCTCCAAGTTATTACAATTATTCCACAATTATTCTTTTGTGTACTTGGAATTTCCGACGTTTTATTTTTATCTAGAAAGCCAGGATTTGTGGTGCAATTGAAACGCACAATGTGCCCACGTGCGTGGGAAAGAAGAATAGGAAATAATGGCGGTCTCTAACTGCGGCGTTATGTCACCTCAAGGCCAAAATTGTTGGCTGGCTGTTATTTGCATTCACTATACTAATTGCACTCTGTACACAATGGGAATTAATCCCATTTCAATGGCTTCAATGGCTCCTGTTTATTCCAAGGTTGATGCCAGTGATCACTACTGTGTGTAGCTACACAAACCGCGTTCTGCAGCCAAAGCTCCAGCTTCAATTTCTAGCCCCTTAGTGCAGGGCATTGCTTGCGTGGCTCTCCCAGTACCGCTGCTCGTGGTATAAACACCACCGAGACACATTGTGTTCAACGAAAACCACAACTGGGTTGACGTAGCAAACAGCATGGCAGGAAAGAAATGCAGCTGCACTCCGGAGAGGAAGGAAGCGCTTGAGCCAGCATCACGAGGGATGAAAACAAGTTGTAGCACAAACTAGCAAGAGCTGCCAACAGTCAGACTTCTCAACAACAGTCAAAAGAGCAACGAGAGGCCTTGTCTTGTGGCAACATTCACATCCTATAAGACGAGGGACAGGGGCACTGCACTATGTTCTGCACTGGGTACCTGCTATCAAGAGCTACTACTTTTAGGAGGTGACAAGCAAAGGAGAGGTAAGAAATGGAGGTTAAACCTGGTGCTTTGCTCTTCCTGCCACATCTGCCCACACAGTAACAGCCCAAGTGCCTGTTAGGGAGACAGGGCTCCGGAATCAGCCTCTGGTTGTCATCGCAGAGTTTTTTCTGCCATCCATGTAGGCCAGAGGAATAACTAAATAACTAACCCACCAGATACACTTAGAAGCAGCCTAAGTTCACAGCACGGGTCTACAAAAGACGGGAACCAGGGTGTCCTGCTAGGGGACAGGGGTGAAATGTCAGTGGTTCCCCCTCTGCAAGCTGGAGATTCTTGATGCTATTTTTATCTGCCCTGCAAACAGCAGAGACCTGCTAGAGGTACCTTGACTCAGCCGCAACACTACAGCCCGAAGAGGACATAGGAGGCTTATGGAGAGCCTTGTCTCTGTCACCACTGCTCTGTTTGAGGACAGGGCACTCTTGGTTCCAGCTGCCAGGAGGATGCACATCGCTGCCTCTGCTCTGCATGGAGGATCTTGGCCAAGCAGGGAGGGGTCTGTGTTTCTGGATGGGTTTAAGAGCTCGATGGCATCACATCTTTACATCTATGTGGGAGCAGCATTGTCATAAGGATCTTTCAATGTAACAGGCGAAGATGAAAGCAGCAGCACCCTTACAACTCCCTGCAAACAGGAGCAGCATTTCCCCATAAGCGGGTTTTGTTTAGAGCTGATCTTATCCAGCCTTCTAGTTACTCATTTCAGTAACAAGGAGATCTCTTCAGGTACACCTGTGGTGTTGACCTGGTGCTGGCCGTGGTCATTTTTGGTGCTGTTGCCATGCCACGCCATGCTGTCTCCAGGCTGTGGAGCTGTGCCAGGGTGGGCAGATCACCAGCTGGAGCACCGCAGCTCACGGGGATGCTCTCAAAGTGCTGGTGCAGGGTTATGGGCTTTGCAGTTGGAAATCCTTTTTTTCCTAAGAACAAACCAATAAAATAAACAACAAAATATCTTCCTTCCCAGTGACAGCTGAGCTAATTACACAGCTGCAAATGCTGAAGGCTTCACTCTGGTACAAGACAGCAAAGTAGGATTAATCTGCTCTAATTTAGGTGGCTAAAAGTTTTGCATCCAGTTCTAAATTATCCACGCTATTTTCTTCTTACACTTGAGAGAGAAATATCCCAGAGGATCACTAAAATTAGCGTCAGAGATCAACTGAACAAACTCCCCTTCAGAGCTGAATGTGTGGCTTCAGTCAGGGAAAAGTAAATGCAAAGGGTGCCCCAGGTCAGTTCAGTGTTAGACACCTGAAGCTTGGGTCAAGGGGTCCTACGCAGTCTGTGGCCACTCTTGTGGTTTAGGGTTTTTTGGTTTTAAACAAAACAAACAGAACAAAATAAGCACCTTCTCAAGATTATTTCCTCTGCTACCTTGCAAGTAATGACACTGGAAGAAAAGATAACTCTTTTCCCCATACGGTTTGTCGGTCACTATTTATGGCTTCCCCATCGCCCATACCAATACAGATATCTGCTTGTGCAGCCACGCAATAAAAAAAGAGATTGCTCTATGGACTAAGAATCATGCATTCCTCTTCCTCCAAAGTGCTTACACTGCAGCAAATTCACTACCAAGAAACTGGTAACACAAGACTAGCTGAGGAGGCTTTGAAGTATCCACTAAAGACAGCAGCAGCCACCCACTATCACCATCTGTAGACAACAGAGAAATCAGTCTCTACCTTATGCTACTGGATGCCACCAGTGGATCTCTGAAGTGTGAGGCAATACTGTTATAAAGCTTTACCTGGAATGAAATGCACTCATGATCCAGAAAAGCCTTTGTAAGTTCCCAAACTGGTATCCACCAAAGGGTTTTACAGGCCCTATCCACAGAAGATAACATGAAGGACTAATGAAACTATTAAAACACCTTTTGACTGCACTTTGCTCTAATTTACTCTGTTCTGCTCTGGCACACACCAGTCTGAGGTAACATGGTAACTCTGCAAGAAAAGGGCTGTAAGATTATTTTTTGATTCTTTCAATACATGCAGTCCATGCACTGGATGGCTTACTGGAGCCTACCAGAGACCATACACTTACAAACACTAAGCATGCGGCCCAGAGATAAAACCTCCTAAAACTCTCTCCTGTGGTTTCCTTGCATCCCTACAGATTCCTAATGTGGCACTCGAGAGCACACATAGAAATTTAGATCCATGCTACAAGCCGTAGGAAGTATAACTCTTTCTTCAGGAGGTACCAGGATTCCCCAATTACAACCACCAGTTGACAGAGGACATTCAGCATATGCCAAATTTGTGCCTGAACACCGACAACTGCTTAGATTCCATGTCAGATTTTCTATTGGATGGGACAGTTTTAAAACCCTCCAGCTTGACAGAAAGGGGACATGATCTGAAGCAAGCCAGTAAGCAACAAGGCATCAGGGTGAGATGCCATGATCTTCAACTCTGTAACTATTTTGGGAGGTACTTGGTCCTTTCAGGAAACTTCCACTACACATAACACGTTCTGGCAATGTCTGAGAACTCCAGCACACAAGATGTCACCTAAAGATGGATGTTAATAAGAATGGCTCTGAGCAGTGGCTTTCAGGACCATCAAAAGACATTTCAAATTACAAGCAGCTTACATCTGCAGTAAGTTTACAAAGTGAGCAAATGAGCACAAGTGTGGAGCCTAACCCACTTCCCAGTCACCAGTAGCCATGGGGATGCCACCAGCAGAACATGTTCAAAGTCCAAAGACTGATCTTTGGAAAACCCAAAAATTAATGTTATTATGGAATATCTGGACAGAGTTAATATTTGAAGACTTATGCATTTTATCTGATTACTGACTAGTGAAACATTTTCTAACAGAAAACTGTTACCAGCTCTAACACACCTGTTTTCATTAGCTTAAACTCCGATTTCAAAGTCCTTCAGTTTGCCTGTGCTCCGATATTGACAGGGAAGTACATCTTGTCACATAACAGAACAGTCAAAATGGTGATTGAAACTAATCCCTTAAAACCTTGTGAAATAGGACTGAATTCTGTTTCAGTGTTTTTCAAGCAGACACAGTTATTTAGAACTGCATGAACAGTGCTACTAAATAAAATTAAACTACTTTGCATAACTAAGTGTCTGAAAGTTTGCGTTCTTGCAATACAGTGCAGTTTTGACAACTATCATTTGCATCCCACGTGCTGGATTTCTCTCCCAAATACACTTCAATTTAAATAGAATGTAGGGATTTAAATCAAAGCAGGCAGCCTCAGAAATGTGCTGGATATAACTGAAAGATACAGCTCACCACATTGGGTTTTTTCTTTTTTACCACCAACCACAGAAAGCTTTATTCCAAGCCTGATCACACTTTCAGTTACAAAACATGTGGCAAAAAATAACAGTTAACATGCAAGATCTGCCATATTTCTAATTGCCTCTATCCTCGTACTGGATTTTCCATATTGAGGGATGGAGAATAAACCCCTCCCCTCTTTAACATAATGAATATACCTAATGGTAGCAAATAAAGGTTTTTATTATTTTTCATTTCAGTTCACAAATCTTTTACTCTCCCCAAGCCACCATTTGTTAGTGCAACAACCCAGCACAGTGCTAGCAGCTGAGGTATACATGGTTCAACTAATTTCACCTTCAATCGAAACTGTAATGTTTTCCCTTCCTCTTTTTTTATTCCCTGCATATTCACCATTTTACATTTCTAAAAATAATTCCATTCTAGAGTAAAGAATGGTTTCATAAGAGTGACAGGCTGTAAAAAGCAGTAGCCTTATCTTTTATCACCCATAAAACTCCTGCGGTACTTTTTTTTTTCTTAAAATATATTTTGTGCAAAATTAAGTTCTGCGTAGGTCTGTACCATAATTTGGAAAAAACTGTGTATAAAATGTACTTAATTTTTAAAAACAATCCCAACATCAAACAACAGAGAAAGAAGAAACAGATCATATGCAGCTGAAGTTTTCACATGAGAAACTAAATATAGTATGTTCTTAAAGCTCCAGTAATACATTCTTTCAAAAACCAGAATGCACTTTGGTCATTATTAAATATTAGTACAGAGGCAAATAAAATACAAAATGCTTGTTTGTGTTGCTTCATATATAAAAATATTTTTATACCACATAAGTTGAAGATACATTACTTCAAATCTCTCCAGAATCTGAAGTTTAGCAAATAGTGCAATGTCCAGACTCTCGTTACCTAATTACTTGTCACTTTTCAATATGAAGCCACTATTTTAGAAACATAAAATGTAAGAATACTTGCACCTGGTGATATTAATCCTCCCAATATCATTTGTAGGTGGAAATGTTTTGCCAAGTACCAGTTCTACAGGGGTGGACATCTATTTCTGTCACACTGAAGAACAAAGAGCCAATGTGACAGGGCCATGTGGGAGGAGGGGATGGACAGCAGAGGGAGAGGTGGGAAAGCCCAGCCAGGAAGCTCTAGGGAATAACCTCTGCTGGAGAGGAACAGGAGGAAAGGAGCTTCTCTGAAGCCACAAACCTGCACAATAGCAGGCTTCAGGAGCCCTGCTGCACACCGGACAAACTTGTTTTCGGTGTTTAACTGCTCTTAAACTTCAATGTGGTACGAATGGCATATACTATAGTGTACAAGAGGAGAGCATCTCTCTGGATTATGCTCAGTCACTCATAGCACTCCTTTCACCAGTAAATCTTTCGCTTGTTTAAATATTCAGTTTCAACATATAATATATACTGCTCCATAGTTCACCATAATATATTCCAATTGATATACATTTATATGTATATATAAAGTTTCTCATTAAAAGTAACAATAAAAAGTGCACATATTGAGCATGCACAGTCAGAGCTGCGCAGAACAGCCCAGTATTTCAAATAAATACACTATTTAGTTTTATCAAAATATCATACAGCATGGTAACCATTTACAATTATTGCTCTAATAAAAGTGTTATCAAAGAGCACTTGTTGACTTGTTATGTAATACCTTCTGAATATCCCAGGATATTTAAACTGCAGCCTACATGAGTTTAGATCCTGGGATTACTCAAAACATTAAAAATTCCCACTTGTCTCTAATACTAATATAAAATATATCTGCTACCTGTCATACCGTATTGTCAGTACTTTTTTTTTTTTTAATATGTCTAGCTTTTCTATTGCAACCAAACATCTACTGATGTTACGTTGTCCTCATAAATGATTGGTGGAAATTAAATATTCTAAGCGATTTTACCATGCTATGGAAAGTCAAATGACTTCCATATAGCATTACTGTAACTTAAAATGCTCAGCATTGGCTTCAGCTTTAACAGATACAGTGATTTAGTGTAATAAATTTCCAGGATTTCAAGTTTTTGACCCTTCCCAAATATGACCCTTTCCAAAACAAAACAAAGAAGGTTAAAAATAAAATATAAATGTCAACTAAAATGAACATAAAACAGTGAGAAGATGAAATAAATACAAAGATTGCACAAAACAGTCAGATGTAAACACTTCGATTTTCCAAACAACATCCTTGAAGAGGTTGTAGCGTCTGAAATACAGATTCAGTGGCTGCTTTGAGGCAGTTTTGTCAATCAATGAGCTTTTCTATAACACTGTTATCTCATCTTCTTATATCATCAAGATTTGATCTTCCAGAGCTGGAAAAGTTAGAACAGTAAATCAGCATTATTTTGTGTTCACCAAACCAGCAATGCCACCACATTTTTTTTTTCTTATTATTGCATTTGGTGCATGTTCTATGATTCATACAAAGTTTACATTCCTTTACTTCCACAGGAAGAAAACAGAGAGATGTAAGCAAACTCAGCGGCCGACAAAGGGCTTTGTGCTACAAGCTTGTGGAAACTGAGGTGCTTCATAACTTCAGTCTTGAAACAGCTTCCAGAGTTTCAGTAGGACCTAAAAACACAGTCCTTCAGACATGACAAAATAGCACTATGCAAGAATAGTCACAGTAATACTGTATCTACTGTAATGATTTACTACAGTGCAAGACAATGATTGATTGCCCCTTTCTGCATCCCTTAAAGAGCCATAAAGTCAAGAGCGAGGAATTCAAGAGAATAATCAGATCTGGGACATGAAGAAAAGTTAAGTAAAGTCTTGCACTCATGTCTCTGCATTTATGTCCATGAATTCTTAGTAATTATGTGTCCTAAATGAAGTTAGAGTGGCATAAAAATGCAAAAAATATTAAGGGGGCTGCTTTGACAAATACATCACTATTCTTCTGATACAGCTTATATTTCATAACCATTTTCAAACATTAAGTCTTCCAGTGAATGTAGTTAAGAATTCATTACACTACAACATATTATCCATCTATTATAACATTCTGAAATGCCATGGTAAAATAAAGGATGATTATCAAGCAGTTACCTTTAGATTAAATCCAAGCAAGTCACTGATGACACCAGAAACTGCGGACAGGATGACAACTTGGGTGATATTATAAAGCAGTGGATTCATTGTAAGCCCATATAACCTAAAGGGACTGTCCAGTTCCTAGTAATGCAAAATAATAGCATTGTTAAAAAGCAGAAATTACACAAAGGGGGTTTTGTTAATGTGTGTCTTGAGTGATATTAGACAGTTTAGGAGGTCTTCAAGTAAAACATTCTCCTATTCATCCACGTATAAAAAACATGTTAACTGCCTATTGAATGATGGAGTCTAAACAACCCTTCAAAAAAATCAGAGGCTACCCATCTAGAGTATCTACCAAGTTGCTCATGGAGCTAGTTTTCCTGGCACCAAGGTGTCGTTATTTTAGAATTCCTTATAATTTTTCAGAAATCACCTTCAGTGTTAACAGACAGCAGAACCATTACAAAACACCAAGATGATGATTTTCCACAGTGACAGAAGGCTATTAAAAATTTAAGAAAAATGTCCTTTCTAAGGCAATTCCCCTCCTTTTCCATTAATTTTCGGAACAATTACTGATGAACATAGCCAGAAAAGGAAGATAAAGGTATTTAAAAAAAAATTCACTGGCAATATTTTACTTTTTTTTGTATTGGAAAGATCAAAAACTAGCCAAAATTATTCTGCAGCAAAACCTGAACAAAGAGGCTATTTTACCCATTTTCAATTCTTAGTGTGTGAATAAAGTCACCCAAACTTTTCTGGCCAAGAAATACGTCAAGTAAAGGAAGAAGAAGAAGAAAAAAAGTTTAAAATAAGAGTGGATTATATAAGGTATAACAACTCTCACTGCTTTGGTCATTTATATTTTCTAGCTTTAAACTCATCTTTATCCCTCTCCCACATTACATCCTGGTCCTTGAACAAGGCCTGACAAAGCCCTTTTTAACAAAGAAGGATTTCAGAGATCTGACTCTTCTTTCAAAAGAAGTGCAATAAGAATGAGCAACCTTTTCGTTTAGATGTAATGTGGTATAAAAGTCTGCTGCAAATACAAAAGATCTAAAAGACAGGATTCTGAGAAGAACTGCAATGAAACTTCTTAAGGTAAAAGTTTTTACATTTTGGATTCAGCTCAATTTTGGGAGTAACTAAACAGTAATGTTATTCATAGAGTCTTCAGTAAAAGCTTAAGGATCAAACATATTCAAAACAAAAAAAACCAAACAACTCTATTTAGCTACTGGACATTAATTATACAATTGTGTTGATCACTAACTACCAAAAATTCATTTAAAGCTCATGCTAGGTGGCTTGGAAATCCCATCTCACTTTTGGGCATGTTCTCACAGTAGCTAAGCCTGGGTCTGGGATTTGTGCTGCAAGAGCCAAGTTCCTGTTGGAAATGCCACGTCAGTCGATACATTTCTGGAAAGGGCAAAACAGGAACTATCCTTTTTTAAAGGATAAAAGCATGACAAACACTAAGTGAATCAGGAGTTGATCAGCATCCTGCTACCAACAGTAGCTACTTCTTACCCTACTATATTCTCACAGTACACAAACATTTCAACTCATGAGAATCTGTTGTACTTTTCCAGCCTCTCCTTGAATCCAGGTAACCTTTCTGCATCCGTAATTTCCTCCGACCCACAGTTGCACAAGTCTGCAACCTGATGCCCAGAGAGTACTTCCTTTCATCTGTTCCAAAACCAGGTCCTAAAGGCTTTAAAGTCCCTTATTCTTGAATTAAGAGATAATGTCTTAGCTAGGCTTACCACATCACTGAACCCTAACTCTCTACTGCAGTTTTTGCTTTGTCAGTTTTGAGTCCATTCTGTCAGCCCTCTCATAGGAAATGCTGCACACTATTTTTAGATGAGGGGACCACACGTGCTGGTGGGAGAATTCCTCAGCCGACTAGTACAAATACTCCATCTCAGCTACTAGCTGACTGGATTAAACAGAGTTTGAGCTTCATTTTAAGAACTGCTCTGTGGCACACAGGAATCCAAGGGGTAAGGGACCTGAATTCAAGGTGCAGTAGAATGAGGCAATGAGGTCTTAAAGCACCACTATATGTAAAAAAAAAAAAACCAAACCCACACCCCACCACAAATCCCACAAACACCACCTCAAAATCCACCTAAAACCCTCAAACCAAACAAAAAAATAAACCACAACAAACAACAGCTAATCAATTGTTTCTCTGAATAGGCTTGAATTCTCCTGACTTCAGAGCAAGGGTGTAGAACAGCCAAATGTGTAACAAGATCCGAATACTGAAAGGTGAAGCTAGACAATTTAATTTAAAAATTGTTTACACAACTGCAGATGTGACTAAGCACTCAAACACTCCACAAGCCAAGAGGTAGGGAGGCAAGTCATGAATCTGTTTTTTATAGTGTCAGGGCTGGATTCCTCTTTGAAAGACCACTTCAGTCAACTCTAAATTATATACTGTTAATTTTAGTGTAAAAACACGTAAGATTTATGAACAAATAAATTGTTCTGTAAGTCAAACCTAAAATAAAGGAAGTTTTTCAAGTGTTAAATTTATTACTTTTGGCATTGAGGTAACCCTTGAGTAAGTTTTGGGTTAGAGAAACGTTTAGTCTGAAGGAGAATGAGACATTTCTAGAGCAAGAACTAAAAGCTCCCAGACATCTGAAAGAACAAAACAGCTTGCTTCCCAAATTATGACAGAACTATGAGTTTGAAAGAACAAAAACTCAGCAGAGGCAATTTAGGATCAAATGCATCTTCCTGAGAACTTCAACCACTGCTTTGTTTATAACAACAAGAAGTTTTAAAAAGCCCTAAGCACGCCTACGCGTTAGCTGCAGACAAGTGAAAGTAAGATAAGTTTTCTTCTGTAGAATTCTAGAAATGGGAAGTAATAAAAAAATTCATGTTCTCTCAAAGAAATATATTCTAACCACCAAATATAGTTAGTTGGCAATCAGAATATTGCATAAGCAAAAAGCTTTTCTACTAAATGAGCAAAATTCCATGCAAAAACAAATTGCCAAATCATTCAAGGACACAGCAGACATAGATATTTGATTTACATTAAATGAAATCTGTATCTTAAATTCACTTATAAATGGACCTATGTAATAATTTCTCTCTGTCTTCCAAAAGATTCCTGCTATGATAGTGAGTTAAAAAGACATCAAGTATGCTCTAGTTTTAATTTGAAATGTTAACCACTGACAGTTATTAAGAGGAATTATTTTTGTGGAGGAATACAAATTGTCCAGTAGCTTATTGCTAGAAACAGATATCAGGACTCAAAATGGGCAACAAAATTGTATAATCTTTTTCCTAAGAGTTCATTATCCTTTAAATCCCATAGTACCTTCTCTCGCTCTACATATACACTGCTGAAGAATAAAACTTCTTTTTCACTGAGAGAATTGTCAGGGCCTGGAGCAGGCTGCCCAGGAGGTTGCTGAGTCACCATCTCCGGATGTGTTTAAAAGACAGGTAGATGAGGTGCTTAGGGATGTTGTTTAGCATAGGACAGGAACAGTTCGACTCAATGATCTTAAAGGTCTTTTCCAACCTTGTGATTCTATGATTCTTGCACATAATAATTTGTAAACCCCACTGATAGCAACGTAAGAGACTGGAGAGCACGGACAAGTAACACTGCTGTGAGAGAGTTACAGAGCAGATCTAACCTAAAGCATTAAGCAATCTATGCTGCTTATTTATCTGTAGTAGAGCAATACTGTTTTAATTCTTACCTTCAATAACTTAGTAGCAAGTTTTAAAACATTGTTCACTAGTGTCAGCTCCTCCTTCTTATTAGGTTTCTTCTCCATTTTCAAGTATAAGTTTATCTGATTTAAATAAAACATAAGTATCATCTCTTATTCAGAATTTAAAGGAGTTCATTTGGAAATAACAATAAAATTATTACTCAGCAGCCATACGATAGAACAGCAATGACATCTCTTCAAGCAAGCACTTTTTTTTTCTTCCTTTTTAATATTTAAGACAAAATACGGTTTAGTACCATGGGAAAACACAATGGTTTATGATAAGCCAAAATACATCTGACACCAGTATAGCAACAACTTTAGTAATATCTACAAATCAGGCAAGAAGAAACACCACATATGTAAGTTTTGCATAATTTTTCTTTCCTCCTTCAATAACTGCCTGAGGTTTGTGAATACCTTTCCAAAATGTTTTATACTAGTAGGAAGACCTTAGAAGTTCCCAAAGTTCCCAAAAGTTACTGAATAGACTGAAATGCTAAAACATAATTCTGCTAAAGTGTAATTTCTTTTAATAGATTTTAGTGTAATTATTTCATGAGCACCTTGAGTGAAAAAAGAAATGCTTGCAGTGATTTGAAATATTTGAAAAAATATTAAACTCTTTACTGCTGTAGAAGAACAGTATAACCTCAGTACAACAAAGTACTTGAGTTAAGAGTACAAACTAGCTCTTCTTTGGCCTTCTAACAATTCTGAACATCAGCTTTCATTTTCAAAGGCCCTACTTTTGGTATCTTAGACCAGGCAAGTTAGCTTTTCTTTTTTATTCCATAACAAAAGCAGATAACAGAAAAAAGATCTTGATAAGCCATGAACTTATATTCTTTCATATAAACTTTTTAGGATGACAACTTTCAACAAGATAAAAACAAAACAATTTAGCAACATGCTGAAGCATTCCTTCAGCTAACAGACTCTTACCGAGCTACAGAAGTGAAGCTGCAGTTACCTTCCTCTTTTTGATTCTTTCCCCCACCCCACTATGGGGATGGGGAACGAATGAGCGGCTGTGTGGTTGTTCAGCTGCCAGCCAGGTTAAACCACAACAGTTTCTTATACAAGTTAAAACCAAAAATTCCACCTAGCATACTCCAACTTGTATTAAGCTCTCAAACTATTCATTTAACTTGAAGGTATTTTATGCTTTTAGTGGCAAAGAGATTCCAGTCCCTTGATACAGAATTATCGATTTCAACAATTCAAGAATTTATAAACAGGAATAAACTTATTGTACAGTCAACAAGGATCCAGAGAGGCACGTTATTTACAAGGCCAATTAAAAAAGCTTGTGGGGTTGTTTTTTTGTTGTTGTTGCTTTTTGTCTGGTTTAAAGTTTCATTCTCTTCTCAGTAAACCTAATAACCTTGGTGTGTGATTTTCAAGGATGCACTTTTTCAGATCAATTGAGTGACAGTCAATTGTCTGGGCTTGGCATCTCATGAAAGTCCAAAACATCAGACTTTCATGAGCCTGTCTCAGGAGCGCTGTAAATATGCTGTAGTATCCAGGTAATATGTGAAACCAGTCCAAAATAAGCTCCATTCCGGGGGACATATAACTTTTCTATTTTCTAGGAAACAACTGAGAATTTATTTTGGTTTTCATTTCATAAAGCCCTTGCCTTTTTAAGGGAAACAACTTACAACAAGGTAAGCTGGATTCAATATAAAGCTAAGTGCCTGATGACATGTTGCTTTCTGAATTTTTACTTAAGTCCTGGGGACACAGAGAGTCATTCACAATTTCCACGCTGGCTTAAAATGTTCAAACACTGACTCTCCTGAAGAGAATAGTACAAAATCCTATGAAAGCAAAACAAAAGCTTGACACTCTCCCTCTCAGACCTTCCTCTCTGCATTTTTTTCCAAACCTTATACTCAATATTTCCCTCCATTTTCATTCCAGAAACAGAGCACTGGGACATACTCTGAGAAGCAACAGAATAAATGCCAAGGTCTCCAGGCTCAAGAACTCTGAGGTTTCACAGTGGTGCAAAACACAGCATTCAGGACAAGGTAAACAGGCAGTCTGTCTTCTCACTATGTAGCCTTAGCATCATTAGTAAAGACAGAATGAATTCTCTCTGAGCAAAGTATGTACACACTCAAATCTTGTTTTCAAATCTTTTAACTCTCAAATCCAACACTTTGAGAGTTCAAGTTTCTTTTTCCTATCTAAAAGCTACTTGCTATGTTTATGTTCTGTTAGCCCTTTAATTATATCCAATGATACATACTGGTATCTCTAAGCACACTCACTTAAAGAGAAACCAGGATATGGCCATCACAATATTCATACAACTCTTACAAAAATTCACACACTTCTCAAATTGAACTCCAAGTTGCAAAGTGGTGTTTTTCACTACATGTACTCAGTGACATGGTCTAGTGTTGGACCTAGTAGGGTTGGATAGATGGTTAGACTCAATCTTGAAGGTGTCTTCCAACTGAAACCATTCGATGATTCTATAATTAACTCTGTAACCCAGATGATTTTAATAGATCTAAAATGCATGCCTGAGTCCTACCAGCTGAATAACTCATTTAGATATAAGAATACAGGTCTATACAAATTCTCACCTGCTCAGTAAGTAATATTGAGGTATTGCTGTACTTTTTACTGGTTTCAGATCCAAGAGTAACAAATCTTAAGAGAAAAAGTGTCAGTGAAATGCACCAAATTACAAGTTCCCAATTGTAGTGACAATCAAGGAAGATCTCATGCATGTGAAGCAGCTGAAAACAAGCAGGGAAAAAATAATCAACATTTATAATTATTACAACATAATAGTTACATATCTCCCAAACTCCAAGAAAAAATTCCCAGTAATGAGTATACAGAGTATACTTATTATAAGTATACAACTTAAAATCAGCATTGTGTCAGAGAGAAGAGGTTTGAGATAAGATTCCTTCCGAAAGTCTTAATCAGAATTTAAATAACTTTTTTTGTAACCCTAAAGCAATATTTTAAAAAAATATACATGCTAAGACAACTTTAAACTCCTCTTCACACTTGCAAAGACACTACATGGGATGAAAGACAAAATATACCCACAAATTGAAACCAGCAGTTACAGCTACACTATATTCTTATTAAAACATTTATATTTAGCTACCAAGAAAACACATTAGTATTAATAAGGGAAAAATGTGGGGGGAAAGTACAACCAGAAGCCATTCAGAAGCTGCAGGAAACGTCTTCGGCAGTAAAAACCACCCTGCAAACAATGTGCTTACTGCAGGATCCTCCACTAGAGGGCAAGCGAACACAACCGACAATCTCGGTTCTCACAGCCCATCAATCGGGGTCAATCTCAAATATCTTTACAAGAGTTATGTTTTGATGCAAAACGTGAGAAAAAAACGTGTGTTCCAAAACCCACAGTGGAAAATGAAGGAGGATTCAGATTTTAAAAATTATGCTATCAATTAGTTTCCTTAGCTCTTACATTCTAAAAATGAACAATATAAATGGAGCTTAACCTTCTGAAAAGCTGTTAACAGCTTCTACTGACTTTCCACTGCGGTCTTTTTGCTTTAATAGGAATCACTGTTAAATAGTTTCTGAAATACAGTGTCTTTTCAAGTCATGGCTGTTTCTATACAAGTTCGGTTTCCTCACCTGTGCACAGCAGATAAACACAACGGAGATAGTCAGTAGGAAAGCAGATGAAACAATCACATCCACTGAGCGTTGAGGACCTCGACGCTGCAAGAGATGTACATAGGTGAGTGAAAACCCACCTGATTTAGTATTTCCAAATCAATTCACACCTTGTATCTACATTTCACCATGGCAATTTAAGTTCCAAACACCGTATTAGAACCTAATGATATCACTGTATTTGAATGCCTCTAAAGACAGGTGCGATTAATTCAGAGGCAGGCATTTAAAAGTAACTATGAGAACAGCAAATATGCATCACTTTTAGTCAGTTCCTTTATGATACAAAGTAACTTTTGTGTTGGCCCCATTCCCTGACCAGAGATACTTGATACAGCACCAGGCTTTAACCCCCAGTATCAAACCAGTGCTAACAAAAGATTTTCCGACAGCAAATCGCAATGGGATAGAGATGTTTTTGCATGGTTGGTATTTTCCATTACCTGCATCTTTTGACAGACAAAAAGTGAGCTGTAAATCACTGTCCCATTGTGGTGGCAACATTATAATTCTCTCACATGTAATAATTTCCACAGAACAGGAAGGTAAAACTGGACAACACACTTGCCTTGAAAGATGCAGTCTCATTACTATCAACCATTTATCAACCACTGACCTTTTTCTTTTTTTTTATTTAATTAAACATCCTGTGCTGCACTGAAACATGTATAAGTATTAAGACACATGTCAACTTTTTTCTCCAAACATGCTACTTACTAACTGTATGTTAACAATGGGAGGTGTCCATATGCAAGCTCCAACCTTGAAACTTGGAGAGATAGGAAGCTTAACTACTGGGGAAATACTGCAAATTAGTACTTCAGGTACAGATGCGGTTCTGTACTGAGACAGCACTTTTTGCCTGTGTGAGACTTGAAATGTATATATACACCAACTCCCAACTTCACAGCTGGACATGTATGCAGACTGGCATTTTGGGCAAATGCTATGCCAGCACATGCCAGCAGCACCTCTGCAAGCAGGCATGCCTGCTCCTTAGCTGCTTGTCTTTCCTTGTGCTAGCACAGGTATTATAGACCTGTTCAGTGAACCAAGTAAAGCAACAGGTAGAAATGAAAATTACTGTTCTTGACTGGTTATTTTTCAGTTGGGTCAGTTCCTCATGCACTGGCATCTGACCACTGTCCAACTGCTTTCTTCCTTGCAACATAATCATACATGTTTCCAGTGGCATAAGAAAAGGTGGAATAGACAGATGTGGTGTTGCAGAAAAACAGCATTGTTCTGGAGAGCATGTTGTGCTATCATATGTAGACTTAACTACTTTCTGTTGCCCAAGTGGTGTTATCCCCGTCATTTCCTCCCATCCAGAATGCAATACAGATTACAAGGAAAATGATGCAGGTCTCTCAAGTGCAAAGTTTAAAGGCAATCTCTTTTTCACAACCTACCCAACAGTTAAGTTCCATAACTGTGGTGGTTCAGCCTCAAACAGTGGCTGAGCACCACATGCCACTTGCTTACTCCTGGAGGAGATACAGCCTCAGTGGGTTGGGATAAAGACAGGTTACTGACAAAAGCACCATGAGAGTAGAACAGCCACAGCCAATTACACTCACACCTGGTGGTAACACAGAGTACCTTGCTGACCAGACTATTACAGAGTGCTGGACCAACCCACCCCACACCCAGCACTCAGACTGCCCTGGGGGCACCCAGGAGTACCCCTCCCCAACCAGCCCCTTTTACGGGGAAGTGATGTCAGGTGGTGTGGAAATAGCCAGGGCTAACTCAGCTCACCTGGGTGGCTGCTTAGGGAGGTTAATTCTGGCCTGGCCTGAACCAGGACAATAACATAAGGGGAACTGTATTTGAGTTACCTCAATTCCTATTAAAGTCACGCATCTTTCAAATTTAAGACTGTGCCATACATTAAAAACTGTCTGCTTTTAGTTCCTGCTTTCCACACTCCCCAGTCTCCACCCCATAACTTCTTTGTATCCATAATCCTTCACCTATTTCTAAAAACTTGATAGCAGATTTCATCTAACCTTTCTTAATTGCTGTTGGAAAGAAGCTCAGATGCAAATAAGGGGATTACCACCACCACCAAGAGATTGCCAGTTGCTGTTCACCTAAAAAACCTGGAACCTAGCTTTGTCTGGGTTCAATTACCTCATGCAGAGAGAAAAATGGAAAAAACTTGGGTGGGGAAGCAGACAAAGCATAACAAAAACCCCAAGCCTGCATTAGATCCTTTTCACACAGGATCATCAACATGGTCTGGCTTGAAAAGATCATTAGAGAGATATAAGGAGATTACTCAAATATGCAGTGAACATACAGTAGAGAGACTGGAATGTCTGACAGATAATTCTTGGGCATAACTTCTAGCTACACCTAGCACATATGTCCTCCCAGCACAAATATGTATGTAAACAGTCTTGCTTCACATATTCCTTCTGCTAATGGCACTAACTGGTGGGGGTCTTCCAACAAGATATTGTCTGTATTACACTATAAGTGGTCATTTTTATCCAATATATTCCCTTGAGAGACTTTTCTGCTAGCATTAGTAACACAAGACTAATTCTGAACACACTCATACTTTACTCCGAGGTAAAATCTAGACATTTACTTTCACACAGCCTGGCTGCCTGCAGACACTGCTGACCCAGGGACACCTGCACCAAGAGGGAAAACTCAGACTAAGTTACTAACCTTGCATCAATAGCATATGGGATATTCTAGATTAGAGTGGTAGCAAAAATACATTTTACCTTTAGGTAGGACCTGAGAGAAAGCCACATTTTTATATTCTGTACTTTCTTCAAACGAAAGTGAGGAACCTCTGACTTTCTTGCCCTTCTGGCAGATGTTAAATGACCAAAAAGCTTGGCAAACAGTAGTCTCTGCAGAGAAGAAAAATAAATACTTTAACTGTAAATTATTTTCAAGGGCACTAAAAAGACAAAGGAGAAAAGGCTTCATTTAATATTGCCAAAGTAACATACAATGTATCAAGGTTGAGTAAAATACCTTAACCGTGCAGAAATAAGAGTAACATGTTCCTAACTAGAGGAGACACTCTAGATCTTCTTATTCTAATGAAAAATAGTATGTAGCTATACTTTGACTTCCTTTCCCAAAATTTCATACAACAGATCCACTATGCAATTACAATCTGGGATGGAATCAAACCTGCCTATCATTTGCATTAGAAAGTGCCTTTATCACAGAAGTTCCTTCCAATAGAAATTATTCTTAGAAGCAAGTTAATTCTATTCTCCTGTATTAAATTATAGCCAAATTTGGGATTTAAGAGAAGTACAAAAATTCTATTTTGCAGACCAGCAAGTATCTATACTCGGCAACTTGTAAGTGATATTGATACCTTCTTTCTTAAAAGTTTAATTGCAATAAAAAGCTGTAAGTTACCAGGTGTGGTACTTTAGACAGCAGTGTCCCACTGCCTCCAGCCATGAGACTGATCTACCAGCAAAGCAGGCAGGGCTCTTGACTAGAGTCTGGACTGAACTGTTTTGAATTAACTGGAGGTTTTGAATGAAACACACCGGTAGAACAAACTGGAATTTATACATTTCCTCTACTGAAACTCCTTCTCCTTGGGGAAAACCGTGACAAAGTGGGACACGACTATAAACTGGGTTAATGCACTGAGACAGAAATCTAAAATAAAAGATTAAAAAGTGTTCCTGCAGAAGTGCTCTCTAGGAAAAAAGGATTAGCTACAGATACCGTGCAGAGACTTCAGACCATTGCCACTGAGTCATCTCACAAACTCTAAGCCCACTGAAGTATTTGTCATCATTTATCTATGAATCATACTGTGCTGATGAAAGCAAGTTTAAAATACCCACAAAGTCAAAAAAACCACAAGCATTAAACTTCATTTTGCTTTGGATGATGCCTCTTGGTTTGCTGTTCATACCTGTTTGTACGTTCTCTCTGCTACACACAGCAGAAAAAAAAAAATCCACACTAGAGACACACGGACCACAAAACTTATAACCACCATTGAGAGAACCAGAATGTCTCCATTTGATCCAAAGGCAGTCATACAAAGTTCAGTGGCAGAATGTGTAGCTAGTTGCTCCAAATCTTTAGCTTGGGAAAGTCGAAAGACAAATGGCATTAAACCCAAGATTAAAGATATGATGTTTCCAAAAATCTGATAACCAATTCCTGGTATATAGCTGTTCACCTAAAACCAAAAGAAAACAAGGTATATTTTTATTTTTTTCATTAATTTGGAATTAAATCAACAAATTAATTGCTACAAACTGGAAGAGGGTAGATTTAGATTAGACCCTTAGGAAGAAATTATTCCCTGTGAGCGTGGCACAGGTTTCCCAGAGAAGCTGTGGCTGCCCCCTCCCTGGCAGTGTTCAAGGTCAGGTTGGATGGGGCTTTGGGCAACCTGGTCTAGTGGGAGGTGTCCTTGCCCACAGCAGGAGTTTGGAACAAGATGTTCTCTAAGAGCACTTTATAACCTGTTAAGTTATGTGAAACCTTCAATCAAGTATATTCACAAGTTACTATTAAGAAAAAGGAAGCCGTCAAAGGGCACTTAACGGGCAGGAACCAAGCATGACAAATCATTTTAGAACCCAGCAACAGAACATTGCAGTTAAAAGACTCCAGTGCTTAATTCTTGGATTAAAAATTCATTTAATGCTGAATTAGCAGAGCGCACCAATCAGACTATGTTGCTGACATCTATATGTTTTCCTTTTAGGTTGTATGTTTTTTAAAGGAATCAAAGTGTCCCCAGGGCTGACAGGACTGGAGTTCTACTGTGCTGGCTATGGCTTTAAGTTTACTTCTACTGTGTATTGCTCCCAAAACTGTGTCATCTCTGAGTCAGATACAGAGATCAGAACTAAGTTTTTGAATATATTGGTTTTTAATGAATTGGAGATGTTAAGTATCAACTTGCCAGAACTAGTGATGAGTTTTCTTAAGCAATGCTACAACTCTATAAAATGCCTACGTTGCCTATATTGAAAGAGTACAACATCAATTAAATGATCTTCCAGCTGTTTCCTGAAGAGGAATACTAGGAAAAAGAGGGGAGAACTAGTGAGACATCTCACTCTTAGATGTTTGTTTCCTAAAGAGGAAATCTTCCTTTTCCAATCTTAACTTTAGCAACCAAATACTTAGATCTGTATCAAAAATCAATTTCACAACAAATATCACTTTGGTACAAGGAAAATGTGAGGATGGATGGCTATGTTAGCAAGCACCTAATAACGCAAACATTTTATTTTGCCCACACTTAAGATCTGGTAGCTCTTTTATCTGTTAGTAACAAATAAATCAGTGTGACCACAGAATCATAGGGATTGGAAGGGATATCAAGAGATCATTGGGTCCAACACCCCTGCCAAAGCAGGCTCTCTAGGACATATTGCAGAGGTGATGTAAGCCTTGGAACAATAATATCAATAACAGGTACTTTAAAAAAAAGAAAGAAAAAAAGCCAAGCTTATTTTTGGCAGTGCTCAGACTCTTAAATACAGTAACTAGATAATGCAGAATTAATACTCACTCTGTTCATTATCATTCCACTGATTTCAAGCACAGACATATCTGCTTTCTTGCAGTCATTACCCTCCCATACAATTGCACTTATTTTTTCTAGTCCTGGATTCAAACTGTGGATCCAAGGCAAATGACTCTGGGGAAGACAAGGAATATATTCCATCGGATATAAATATCTATTGCAATGTCAACATCCCTTTGTCAGCAACATGTTAACAAAAAACCCACTTTAGACTGACACAAATATTGTTACATAGCATTTACTTCTACTATATGTTACTACATGTTAACCACATTCCTCAAAATCATCCACTTCAAGAGACAGCTCTGCGTAGAGATCTCTCCTTCCCCATGCTTCATTTTCTAACAGTGTTGAGTTATTTTAGCTGAAGGCTAATTGGCTTCTTTTTCTGCTCAGACATTTGAAAAATAGAGAGGTATGAAAACAAAGGTCTACTTATACGCTGCCTTTAATTTTGCCATGTGTTTAATGGAGCAGGGGTTTTTTTTATTATTTTCTCCCCTAACGCTCTGAAAACTACTCTTTTCAGGTTGAGCCTAAGGCAAACAATTTTTTATTTGCTTTTAATGACATTTGTGTACTTCACAGTCTTTGTTACGGATAAAGGTCCCCCTCTGCTAAAGAGTCTGGCAAGACTCAGAGAGTGGTAGGAGTTGAATCAATACACACACAGTGCTCCAAGAGCCAAGTAATCCCAGCCTAATCTACTGAATGTACATACAGCTGAGGCACCTTTACACTAAACCAAGAACCAAATGAGAACTGAAGGATCTGGAAAAATGCTGAGGCAATAATTTTGCTGTGGCTGTTTCTTGACTTCCCTCAACCTGTCTCACTCTTTCCCGTTCAGCTGATTAAAACTGCTCTCAACTCTGCCAGGTTACCCAGCACTATGTGCCTCAAACTAATGGAAGCAGTGGTGACACAGGGAGAAGTGATGCTATTTTTAAAAGTTTAATTAGTCATTGATTAGAAGTAAAGATTTTTATTTTATTACTTGCTTTACCAGTATGTATCTGAGAACTTTGTATTCTGCTAAGTACTCAGTTTTCTCCCTTTTTTCCCCCCCACTGGATGAAACAAATTGATTTATATTATTAAAGCAACACAAATATTAGTAGCAGTACTTTCACATTCACAGATTCCCAAGATGTCCCTCTAGAGGGAGCATCAACACCAGGAGCTGAAACTTAAAAGATTCACAAGCTACAATCAGGCAGGACAACATTATTCAACTGCAGAAAAATAAAGTCAATACACTGCAATTCAACTCCTCCTTGTAATTCTTCCACTTTAGTGTTTATATGGAATGCACACTAGTAGTAGTAAAAATAAATCACAGAAGCAGAGTGCATGAAATCCGAATCAATCTCTCTCTTGCTCTATGGGGTTGGTGGGGGGGGCATAGCTGAAGGGTGTTGTTTTTTAAAATCAACTAACACATAATTTTCAGTTCTGGTTATGAGTGAAAAGCATGTCATTTGAAATTCTTTTCCTTAGCTGGCATTAACACCATGTCTTGCATGGCATTCTTTAGTACTGATGTATGCGCTACCAACACATGACAGAAGACTACCCAGAAGAATGCTTGACATTCTGCCCATGTCATTACTTATATAGGTCAAGTTAGCAATGCAATTAACATACAATTTAAAGATAAGACTTGTATTACAAATATAACTGGTACTGTGACATCTGAATGGATTTTATCAAATGAAGACTAATACTTGATAGTTAGTGATCAAGTATTAACAATAGATTCTGTCAAATGTTAACCCAAGGCAGGCTACAACTGAGGTGTTAACCAACAAGCATTAGACTTTTCAGAAAATACTGCCTATATATGTTGCTACAGAACAACATTAAAGAAGGGAAATAAACCCATTAGCTTTAAGATAAAAATAAAAATATTATATTTAAATAGAATTTTGGCATACATAATACACATGCAACAACACATGTATACAATCATAAATTTATATATAAGAGAACAGAAGTATGTCTGATATGTGCTCACAAAAAAGTAATTCCACTGTGGTGGGGGAACAAATCCAAACAAACCAGAACCATTTACCACAGAGGAAACTTGAATCAATCAGTACTCATCCTGAACTAGAACCAAGAGTGAAACACTCAAATACTCTGCAGGCTATTTCAGTATATTGTCACATCCTCTTCATTTGACAAATTAATAACAAAGTAGCAGAAATAAAATTTTCCTTGTTTGGATTTTATTAAATCATTTCAGCTTTGTTACTTTCATTTAATACAGAGGTCCTTCTCCCAGGTCTTCTGACACATGATAAAGCTGATAAGACTGAACTTTTGTATAGCATGAAAATCAGAATCAGGGTATACCAACCTGATGAAATGGGTCATCTCTGTATTCTTTCTTCACACATGGGTTCACTTGAGGGCTTTCTACATCTGTCTCACTGGTACAGGAAGAGTGGAACTCTGCACAGTGTAACAGGTCCTCCCACAGCACATCTTCGGTTTCCGATTCTGGCCTTGCACTCTCAGAATCTTGTCTGGAGCTCGAACACCGAGAACTGCAGCTAGTACCTGATTTAGGTGTATCCTGAAATGGAAATAGGCACTGGAATTAATGCAGCTTTTGTATTCTACATTGTCTCCTGACAAAATATTTATCAAGTTCAAATTACTTAATCCAGAATCCATGCTTATCTGTTCTCTACATCCCAAGCTGTTATCTGTCTAATTAGAACAAAACACATTTTTACTGAAGGAACATTTAAGAGGTTGTATGTGTTTAGACACTGTACAAACATGTAACAGTCCATGGTTCCTGCTTTGTTGGGGAAGGGGTCACACAATGAAGAATCAGATCATATTACCTACTAGAAAGAAATAATTATTTTACAGATTTTTTTTTTTACAACTCATCCATTTAGACTTTAATAGAAATTATCAATCCACAAACTCCAACTATGTCTCAAACTTCTGATTTTATATATATAGCTATAATTCTCTTTTTAAACAAATTACAACTTTGTTATTTTAGTGAAAATATTAAAGATGCAAATGAAGCTTACAGCAATATACACCAGACAAACAACAACACAAAAAAGTAAGAAAAACACCCAAAGTATTTTAAATTTTACATATTGATTTTATGTCTCTAGTTATTTCAGCTGAAGTACTTTAGCTACTTAACTTCTCTATACTGTAAGGAATTCTTTCTCTAGAAAGGGCAAGGCCCTAGAGGAAGAAGGGATGGATATATCTAGTCATTCAAGACCTGAGGTGCAAAGCCAGCAGTGTGGACACAACTAGTTTTAAAAGAAAGCTCGATGTGTTCCAGAAGTACATTTCTCAATGTAAGGGCCTGTAATAAAAGAGCTGACTCTCAAATACTCTACAATTCACATCCCCCACTGTTACTACTCACATACCTTCTCAAAGACAGAGCGAGCTTGTATAAAGACAGTTACACATCAGATGTAGAGAGAAAAGATAAGCAAGAGCATACAGAGCTAATGCTAGGTATGTGTGTAATCTACAGAGTCACACATAAAATTTTAATTAAGCAAGCTGTACTTGAGACAAAAGCATGCCGCCTTATGTCCAAATTTTACCTATATCTTAAGAGAAAAATACTACGTTTGGGATATTCAAATCTCCCCATGCATATACATGAAAAAAAAATCTGATCTTGTCTTCAAAACAAGAATGCAGAGCTTTACAGTACTTTCTAGATTAAGCAGAATCTATTTCCTACAAGACAGGTAGGTTGTGTTAAAAGCAGTACCATCCTACTCATCGCCATCCTCTGGGAATTTCTGTTCCCTCTTAACACAAAATTTGTTTTTTTCTACTAGTTTCTCTCAAGAATATACATAGTTTTTTACACAAAAAATAATCAAGCACTATCTCAGCAGACCTACTAATTTAATGTTATTTGTAATGCATTACTATCTGAAGACATATTCTTTGTTCTTTCTGAAAATCATGTTTAATGCATTTATGTGAACAATTTTATAAAGAACTATTTAGAAAAAAAATTGGTCTAAAATCTTTCCCTTCCTTTTAGAAAGTGAGAGAGAACATCAACGCAGAGTCTGAAATGTGGGGTTTTTTCCTTTAAAAAAAAAATTATTTCTAGAAGGCAGGCTCTACTGGGTACCATTGAGTCCTGAAGTTAATAAAGCAAGAGCATTAAAAAGCTTGCTCAAACATTAATTAGGCTGACAAGTAAACATGAAGATAAAAGAAAAATGTAGGACAGAAGTTGAGAGTATATCCAGTGATTTCACTATCTTTTACAGACAAAGAATGCTTTCACAGATTTGAAAACTATTGCTTCATTTCCCTTATTGTGTGGGGGAGGTGAGCTGGTAACAACTAAGAACAAAGAAAGGCTTCCTCTTTCATGGCATCAATCAAATAAGTAAACGGGGTGCAAATGCAAAATGTTACTGCCAAAGCTACACACCAAGCAAATTTAGTCTCTTCAGTTTCCAAAGGTATCTATACAGTCATCCCTGAGAAAATATATTTAAGCTGAAAAAGAGATTTATTGTAATCATTGTCTTTCTGCCTTCTCTTGTCAAGCACTACCAGCTGCACAAGTACCCAGGCAAGAGAAATCTGTAATACGAAACATTCCCAAGTACTGACCTGTTATCCTAAACCAAACATGCAGAAATGCATTAAACAGTCAAATCAATCAGCGTTCTGCATCTTTCTAACCGAAGTCTGTAAGAAATCATTGAAAGAATAGAAGGGAAGATTGTCTAACAATATTTTTATACCAAGCATCAACTTCAAGGCTTTGCAACAGGGAAAGCGGTATCTGAACCCTTCCACAGGGATGTTTCTTTTACCAAGTGTAAAGCTTAGTCAGGATGCTCTGCCTATTAATCT
The DNA here is from genome assembly GCA_013400835.1 of Zapornia atra. NCBI lineage: Eukaryota > Metazoa > Chordata > Aves > Gruiformes > Rallidae > Zapornia > Zapornia atra. The sequence continues at coordinate 30,947 of VZTU01018063.1, forward strand.
GTATGTGAACTTTTGTCAGAGCTGAAATTACTCCTTACACTTTTTTCTCATAGTTCCAGGAAAAATAATGGCAATGCAGTCTTTAAAAAAACGTTCCAGATATCTGTTGAGTATCAGAGCATTGGCAAAAAAGAGCATAATTTCTATAAAACTATCAATAAATAAAAAACCAGTAACATAGCCCTTCGTCTTTCAAAGTCTGAGTCCTAAAATTAAGTACTTCGCTCGTATGAAATCTGTGAATTTCCCTCTTCTGAGCTACAAAATCACTAATTCTCATAAAATTTCAGTTTTTATGCATTAACAACTTTGTTGAGATTTCATAATATTTTAAGTGACTGTTTCAATAAATATGAGGAAATGAAAACTCATGAGCTTCTCAGACAAGAAGGCCAGTGAATCCAAAATACTACCTAAATGGAGATAAGCAGCAGCACCAGCATGATGAAAATTTGAATACTGACAATTACTATTGTTTCTGTAATAAATCAGTTTTCCAGAAGAGACAACTGGTATAGGACAGCAACAGAATTGGCCACAATGTGATGCAAGATCTATAGAATATTTTAGGATCTTTATAAAAAAATTAAAAATAGGATGCTCAAGTCAACTAAATAAAAACCTCTTAATTTCAAAAATCTGCCCCCCATTAGTGTGACTTCCATTTAACACACTCCTAAACTGCAATGAAGGAGAAAAATGGCTTAATGAAAATATATAATTTCATAGAAACCAAGAGGTTTTATCAATTTACATAAAAGAACAGAAAAGAACATACCTCCAGAGAATAGTGTTTCTTGTAATGCTGAGATTTCCTGTTTCGAAGAGTACAGTCACTAGAAGTGCGCTCCACATTGCGACGAAAGGAATATCCAGTCTCAGGCCCTTCCTCACTAGAAACTTCATCTGATAAATTTGTCACAGTCCTGTGAGTGTCCTATTGCGGGATACACAATATTAGTGAGACATATGCTCATAACTCCATCTGGTTCTCAACTACTGAAAGAAAGTTTTTCTGCAACATTATCATCCTAATGTTCTGATTCTGTGATCTAGGCTTAGTTAAATTTGGTATTGAAGAATTTCCAACTGTCAAAATTAAGTGGTACAGCAGGAATCATAAAATAGGAATTGTAATACCAAAAAAACCCATTTCTCAGCTGATGAAGAGCTAGTTCATTATATACTAAAGAACATTCTTATTTTAAATGTGATTTTGTCTAAACCAAACCTACCAAGAAAAGGTTTAGAAGCAGGGAGTGACAGCGGACACTATAATACTGAATTATCAACACACACAGTACATAACATTTACCTCTTCTTCCAATGATATCAAGTGCTACAGATTGCATGTAGAATACTCAGATCATGAATTTATTCCACTTTCCATTTCCCTGATTTTAAACTAAAGTAAAAATAGCTCTTAGAGTAACAGAAAGAAAAAAGTGCAACAAAGGATGATTCAGCTGTCAAAACCTTTTTTGCACATTCTCATTTATTATAAGATCACCAGAGAGGACCCTGTAAAACTTCCTTTGGAGTCTTCTCATAATCAACAAAATGCTAAAAGGACAAAAATAGTGAAGCTATTCTCTGTAAAGAATAAAAGGAATCCTTTGCCTCTCTGAGGCTCAGACATCATTCTCTTTCATGATGAACTCTGTTTTCTGAGATGCTTCAAGGTCAGGTCATTTCACTTCTCTTAACAGCTGAGTTGCACAGAAAAAGGAAGACAGGCAGAACAGTCTGGGATGTCTGATCTGTGAACTTTTGCAGTGGCACCAAAATGTATTGATTGGCTTTGGAAGAAGAGATAAGAAAAACAAAAAGATGAGAAGAGCCTATCCTAGCCTCTGCCAACTTCTCTTTAATGGGGGTACAAGTTAAACACAGACATCATCTCGTCTCTTAAAACTCTTTAAAATTACTTTTCCTTAAGAATTCTTGATTTGTTGAGTTTCATCAAGAATGCAAACCACTCGGAATTGATAAAGACAACAGAACCTCAGTTATTATCACTGCTGAAAAAGCAGCTCCCGCAGAGCAACAATGTCGAGTTTTTGCCCTGAGATGAACCCTCATCACCTTCATTTTGACTTAATTATATGCATCTTTAAGGAGTTGTTAAATAAGTTGGCTATGAAATCACAACAATGTTTTCCTTTTATATAAATGTGCCCTTGTACACTTCCAATAGAATAACCTTTCCCTTAATACTATCACAGAAAGGGGTTGCTATGACTGATCACAAGTGGTAAATACTACTGAGAGTGAGTCAAGTATAAGTGCTAAAAAGCAGTCAATATATGTTCAAATGCCAATTATAAGAAAGCCTGGAAAAAACATTTTGGAAAAGATATTCTGTAGAGCAGTAAAATGAATTAGGATATCCAGGAGATAATCAGGTGTGGTGGTTTAGCCCTGGCTGGAGGCCAGATGCCCACCAAAGCCAGTCTATTACTCCCCTTCCCAGGTGGACAGGGGAGAAAAGATATATTAAGAGGCTTAGGAGTCAAGATAAGGACAAGGAGAGATCATTTTATCAGTGACGATATGGGCGAAACAGACTCAACACAGTGCAGGAAAGAACTATTCTAATTTATTACACTACACTAGAAAGAACAGTGAAGAACCGGAGTCAGGAGCGCAATCAAATCTTAAAACAAATGCAACCAGATCTTAAAACACGTTCCCCCCACCACTCCCTTCTTAGCAGACTTTAATCAGAATCTTGTTCCCTTCTTCCCCCCTGCTCACAGTACAGGGGGGGCAGTGACTGGGGAAAAATGGGGTTCTCAGTAGCACCTTCCCCCCCACCCCTCCATTCTAAGCAGCATTCCCTTTAGCCATGATTTTACTCCCTTCTTCCCC